>JALAJA010000078.1:272974-277408 GCA_023376005.1 Doryteuthis pealeii
ATGCAGGATGTGATAATATGGAGGTGCATGGCATAATGGTTAGAGTCATGGAAAATGGACTTGTCAACCGAGTTCAAATCCTAGACACGGCTGTTTGCATTTCACAAAGCGCTAATACCCTTGGGAAAGGTATGAATCCATGTATTCTGCCTCCAGAATGGGTAAAATAGTAGGTAACCAGTCTAGGAGAGGGATAACTCTGAATTCAAAATTCCTGAGGTCATTCGTTGATTGGGTTCATAGCATTCCTTGATGCACCAATTCTTTCCTATCGACTGTGGCAAAAAAGTGCGGAATGGTCCAACACAAGCCTTCACCACTATAAACAAATCACTGTGTTGGTAGTTCACCGAATGAACACTCATGCGAGAGAGTCCATTATATATATATATATATATATATATATATATATATTCAGTTAACCAATCCTCAACAATCCAACTTTCTAGACCAACACCTGTGGTACCACAATCCACCATTCTGACACTCCCCATCTAGTGAGAAGAAAATCCACTAACCACCCCCAACCAACCCTCTCCCTACTGACAACCTTCTGTTTCAGCATTTTGAGAATGTCCATCATTGAAGCAAGTACTATATCCAAGTCCTGAAGATGGTCTAATTAAGAGACCGAAACGTTGCATCGTCGACAATAAACATCCAGTTTCCATAACATCCCGTGTTTGTCTACCTTTCTCCACACACACACATATACATATATATATAAATAACAAGCAGAACAATAAGAGATCATATTCTTAAAAGAAAAATAGCCTTGTTGGTGTGTTAAATATTGAGACCATTTGCAAACTGTTTCTTCAAGCAAATAGACCAAAATTATTCACAGAATTAATTGAGTGTTAAGAATTTCTCCAACCAAGTTTAAACAAGCAAAACTATTTCCACCATTTAGAAATTCCCAACAGTAATAAAAAAAAAAAAAAAAAAAAAAATAATATATATATATATATATATATATATATTTATGCCAAAGGTAAATTTAGTCACTGTTTTTTCTTAGATCAAGCAGAAATCATTTGTCTGAATTTTTGAGATGCAGTTTGATAATTTGCATTGTTTAGGTATTTTGACCTTTGTACTCATCTTTTTAAAATTCATAATATATGCATTTTCATAGTAAAAAAATCATTGTCCAACGCATTTCTATAGCAAAAAAAAAAAAAAATCATTGTCCAACGCATTTCTATAGCAAAAAAAAAAAAAATCATTGTCCAACGCATTTCTATAGTTAAAACTCATTGTCCAACGCATTTCTATAGTTAAACTCATTGTCCAACGCATTTCTATAGTTAAAACTCATTGTCCAACGCATTTCTATAGTTAAAACTCATTGTCCAACGCATTTCTATAGTTAAAACTCATTGTCCAACGCATTTCTATAGTTAAAACTCATTGTCCAACGCATTTCTATAGTAAAAACTCATTGTCCAACGCATTTCTATAGTAAAAACTCATTGTCCAACGCATTTCTATAGTAAAAACTCATTTCTAATGCATTTTTCTATAAAAATTGGATTGGAAATGAGTTTTTACTATAAAAATGGATTGGAAATGAGTTTTTACTATAAAAATGGATTGGAAATGAGTTTTCTATAAAAATGCATTAGAAATGAGTTTTTACTATAGAAATGCGTTGGACAATGAGTTTTTACTATAGAAATGCGTTGGAAATGAGTTTTTACTATAGAAATGCGTTGGACAATGAGTTTTAACTATAGAAATGCGTTGGACAATGAGTTTTAACTATAGAAATGCGTTGGACAATGAGTTTTTAACTATAGAAATGCGTTGGGACAATGAGTTTTAACTATAGAAATGCGTTGGACAATGAGTTTTAACTATAGAAATGCGTTGGACAATGAGTTTTAACTATAGAAATGCGTTGGACAATGATTTTTTTTTTTTTTGCTATAGAAATGCGTTGGACAATGATTTTTTTTTTTTTTTTGCTATAGAAATGCGTTGGACAATGATTTTTTTACTATGAAAATGCATATATTATGAATTTTAAAAAGATGAGTACAAAGGTCAAAATACCTAAACAATGCAAATTATCAAACTGCATCTCAAAAATTCAGACAAATGATTTCTGCTTGATCTAAGAAAAAACAGTGACTAAATTTACCTTTGGCATAAATATATATATATATATATATATATATTATTTTTTTTTTTTTTTTTTTTTTTTTATTACTGTTGGGAATTTCTAAATGGTGGAATAGTTTTGCTTGTTTAAACTTGGTTGGAGAAATTCTTAACACTCAATTAATTCTGTGAATAATTTTGGTCTATTTGCTTGAAGAAACAGTTTGCAAATGGTCTCAATATTTAACACACCAACAAGGCTATTTTTTCTTTTAAGAATATGATCTCTTATTGTTCTGCTTGTTATTTATATATATATGTATATGTGTGTGTGTGGAGAAAGGTAGACAAACACGGGATGTTATGGAAACTGGATGTTTATTGTCGACGATGCAACGTTTCGGTCTCTTAATTAGACCATCTTCAGGACTTGGATATAGTACTTGCTTCAATGATGGACATTCTCAAAATGCTGAAACAGAAGGTTGTCAGTAGGGAGAGGGTTGGTTGGGGGTGGTTAGTGGATTTTCTTCTCACTAGATGGGGAGTGTCAGAATGGTGGATTGTGGTACCACAGGTGTTGGTCTAGAAAGTTGGATTGTTGAGGATTGGTTAACTGAATATATATATATATTATATATATATATATAATATAATGGACTCTCTCGCATGAGTGTTCATTCGGTGAACTACCAACACAGTGATTTGTTTATAGTGGTGAAGGCTTGTGTTGGACATTCCGCACTTTTTTGCCACAGTCGATAGGAAAGAATTGGTGCATCAAGGAATGCTATGAACCCAATCAACGAATGACCTCAGGAATTTTGAATTCAGAGTTATCCCTCTCCTAGACTGGTTACCTACTATTTTACCCATTCTGGAGGCAGAATACATGGATTCATACCTTTCCCAAGGGTATTAGCGCTTTGTGAAATGCAAACAGCCGTGTCTAGGATTTGAACTCGGGTTGACAAGTCCATTTCCATGACTCTAACCATTATGCCATGCACCTCCATATTATCACATCCTGCATATATATATATATATATATATATATGCAGGATGTGACACAAGGTCAATTTCTTTAGCAGAGTTTAACAGGGTTGAATTCAGAGTTTTCCTTCTCCTAGACTGATTGCCTAACCGAGGTTAAAAAGCCCAGCCTGCCTATTTTCATTTAAGGCTGTCATCTATATACAGTGATGCAGATAGCTTTTTGATTTAGTACATCCGGGGACGCACATATTTGCTTTGAATGAGTCCCCGGTAAAGTTTATGGGTCCCAACTAAAGTTTCATTATAGATTGTAGGATTTTTATTTATGATCTGGGGAAACAACTAAAGCTGCCTACCTTGTAACCCATCTTGAGTAATTTGTTTCTAACAAACTATGGATCAAATATATATATAATATATATATATATATATAAATGGTCAAAGGATTGAGAAAAATAACATAGCGTTCAACCATTATAAACAAAAAGTAAATTACAAAAACACACACAACCTATCAAATATCAGAAATCACACATATACATATTCTGCCAAATATAGTTATTCAATGCCTGAAGATGATAACAGATCTGAAACACGTGTCGCATATGTAAGTTAATAAAAATTTTTTTAAAAACATAATCCTTTTTGCAAACCTTTTTTTATAGAATATCTAAATTTTCTCCCATTGGACCCATAACAACACTTATATATATATATATATATATATATATATATATATATATATATAATCATGTTTTGCAGGCTACCTCCAGCCGAGATCAAAACCCAACTTATTCATCATCAGTCAGTTCTTAACCATTGGGCCATCCTTAGCACCTACAAGCATGAATAAGAATTTAACTGATAAATACATACATGGTTGTGTGTTATATATATAATATATATATATATATATATATATATATATATATATATATTATTGAACTTGTTTTAATATGAGAACCTTTCTATTTTTTAAGCATAGATGGCTTTTTGATTTAGACTCATTCAAAGCAAATATGTGCATCCCAGGATGCACATATTTGCTTTGAATGAGTCTCTGGGAAAATTTATGGGTCCCAACTAAAGCCATCTAACTCCTACCCTATAACCTATCCTGCGTAATCTGTTTCTAAGAAAATATTGAAATGTATTTACAGTTAGCTTGAAATGGTAAGGGTAAAAAAAAGAAAAACACTGAGACGCATGGATACGATCTTACTGTGTCCTTTAAGATTTTTCTGGATCTCTCTCTCTCTCCTCTCTCTCTTCTCTCTCTCTCTCTCTCTCTCTCTCCATATATATTTAATTTCCAGTTGCTTGAATGCATGA
>JALAJA010000079.1:0-10000 GCA_023376005.1 Doryteuthis pealeii
GCACCAATTTCTTTCCTAATCGACTGTGCCAAAAAGTGCGGATGGTCAAACACAAGCCTTCACCACTATAAACAAAGCACTGTGTAGGATAGGTAACCAGTCTAGAAGAAGGAAAAAACTCTGAATTAGAGAAACCTGAAGTCAGTCGTTGGGTTGTGGGTTTGTGGCATTCCTGTGCACCAATTCTTTCCTAATCGACTGGCCAAAAAGTGCGGATTGGTCAAACACAAGCCTTCACCACTATAAACAAAGCACTGTGTAGGATAGGTAACCAGTCTAGGAAGAAGGAAAAAACTCTGAATTAGAGAAACCTGAGGTCAGTCGTTGATTGGGTTTGTGGCATTCCTTGTGCACCAATTCTTTCCTAATCGACTGGGCCAAAAAGTGCGGATGGTCAAACACAAGCCTTCACCACTATAAACAAAGCACTGTGTAGGATAGGTAACCAGTCTAGAAGAAGGAAAAAACTCTGAATTAGAGAAACCTGAAGGTCAGTCGTTGATTGGGTTTGTGGCATTCCTTGTGCACCATTCTTTCCTAATCGACTGGGCCAAAAAGTGCGGATGGTCAAACACAAGCCTTCACCACTATAAACAAAGCACTGTGTAGGATAGGTAACCAGTCTAGAGAAGGAAAAACTCTGAATTAGAGAAACCTGAGGTCAGTCGTTGATTGGGTTTGTGGCATTCCTTGTGCACCCATTCTTTCCTAATCGACTGTGCCCAAAAAGTGCGGAATGGTCAAACACAAGCCTTCACCACTATAAACAAAGCACTGTGTAGGATAGGTAACCAGTCTAGGAGAAGGAAAAAACTCTGAATTAGAGAAACCTGAGGTCAGTCGTTGATTGGGTTTGTGGCATTCCTTGTGCACCAATTCTTTCCTAATCGACTGGCCAAAAAGTGCGGAATGGTCAAACACAAGCCTTCACCACTATAAACAAAGCACTGTGTAGGATAGGTAACCAGTCTAGGAGAAGGAAAAAACTCTGAATTAGAGAAACCTGAGTCAGTCGTGATTGGGTTTGTGGCATTCCTTGTGCAGCCAATTCTTTCCTAATCGACTGGCCAAAAAGTGCGGATGGTCAAACACAAGCCTTCACCACTATAAACAAAGCACTGTGTTGGATAGGTAACCAGTCTAGGAGAAGGAAAAAACTCTGAATTAGAGAAACCTGAAGTCGTTGATTGGTTTGTGGCATTCCTTGTGCAGCCATTATTTCCTATCGATTGTTCCAATCGAAAAAGTGCCGATGGTCAACTCAATCCTTCACCACTATATAAAAAACAACAACAACTGTGTGGGTTGTTCATTGGATGAACCCTCGAAATTGACAAGAGAGTCCATTATACATAAATCAATTTATTTGTGTGGCCTCAAGTAAAGGTATTTTAACCGTTTGTGCAGTTACACCAGTCGACCGCGCATTGTAAAATGAACAGATGGTAACCGCTGTTGCATTATTTCTGTTGGTTTTATTTTCACCCCCCCCCCACCCCATGCAGTTTTACTTTCTTTATATAACTAGCAAATATATGCACCCTCCGGGTGCAAGTATTTAAGTTTTGATATAATAAAATATCATATTAAATTAGAAAGGCTAATGAAACTGACTAAGAATGTAGATAAAAAGATCTGAACAGAAGGGGTATATTGAAAAATAGAACAACTTTGAAACTAACTCTTCCATCATTTTTCGTTACTGCCGTCTTTCATTGGTAAATTTTCCTAATTAAACTGTTTAGTTAAAATAGGAAGTAAAGAATAATATTACAGTTATTTCTTCTTGTTAAGGGATTTCCTTTAAGATTTATATCCGAGATTTTTGCTCATATTCAATAAGATAAAACCAAACAATTAGAAATCAATAATACTAAGCATATATTTATTAAAATCAATTATAAGTTTTGATATAATAAAATATCATATTAAATTAGAAAGGCTAATGAAACTGACTAAGGATGCAGATAAAAAGAACTCCACCATTTTTCCATTACTCCCCTCTTTCATTGGTAAATTTTCCTAATTTAACTATCTTATCTTATTATAATGGAGATTGTGGGTTTGTCTGTCTGTAACCGAAACTACACAAGTCACAATTCCCTTTGTTATTTACATCACATTCTCCATGATTTTATTTAAACCTCAATTATTAGTAAAATTGATTTACATCATTAAGACTGTTAACAATATCTACATACTAATAACATGCAATTATATTTATATATTCAACGAAATAGTGGTTTACAGTGTGAATGGGAAGGCTAATTTGCATATTGATCTTAAAAAATTTGATTTTAATAAATATATGCTTAGTATTATTGATTTCTAATTGTTTGGTTTTATCTTAATAAATATGAGCAAAAATCTCGGGGATAAATCTTAACAGAAATCTATTAACATAAAGAAATAACTGTAATTTTATTCTTTTCTTCCTATTTTAACTAAATAGTTAAATTAGGGAAATTTACCACTGAAAGACGGGAGTAAGGGAAAATGGTGGAACAGTTAGTTTCAAAGTGTTCTATTTTCCGATTATACCCCCTCTGTTCCAAATATTTTTATCTGCATTCTTATTCAGTTTCATTAGCCTTTTTAATTTAACATGATATTTTATTATATTAAAACTTAAATACTTGCACCCGGAGGGTGCATATATTTGCTAGTTTAGTTAAAATAGGAAGTAAAGGATAATATTACAGTTATTTCTTCTTGTAAATAAATTTCTTTTAAGATTTATCCACGAGATTTTTGTTTATATTTCTTAGGATAAAACCAAACAATTAGAAATCAATAATACCAAGCACATATTTATTAAAATAAAATTTTAAATATCAATATGCAAATTAGCCTTCTC
This sequence comes from Doryteuthis pealeii, assembly GCA_023376005.1. Classification (NCBI taxonomy): domain Eukaryota; kingdom Metazoa; phylum Mollusca; class Cephalopoda; order Myopsida; family Loliginidae; genus Doryteuthis; species Doryteuthis pealeii. Next base: position 2,858 of record JALAJA010000079.1, read on the forward strand.
GTTCAAACTGTAAACCGCTATTTTGTTGTATATATAAATACAATTGCATGTTATTAGTACGTAGATATGGTCAACAGTATTAATAATGTAAAACAATTTTTATTAATAACTGAAGGTTTAAAAGAATGAAATCATGGAGAATTTGACGTAAATAATTAAGGGTATTATGACTTGAGTAGTAATATAGTTTCGGTTACAGACAGAAAAACACACAATCTCCATTATAATAAGATTTCAATTTTCAGTCTCCTGTTTCTTCTTATATTTAGTTGGCGGTTCAGAAGTCTCTGTTTCTGTATGTCTATATATTATTAGTATTGTTGTTGTTGTCATTATTATTTAGTTTTTTTTTTACACCTGCCGTAGCTGGTAGTTCACTGGAGGCTGAGTGACAGCAAGTCACCTCAGGTCTCCAGGACTATTCTGGTCTCGATTCATCCTCTGATTTTCAGTTCACCCAAATTCTTTTCCAGAGCTTTGGGAATCGTTCCAAGGGCACCATTTACAATTTGTACGACCTCCATCTTCATTATTCCACAGCTTCCTCAGTCCTCTGACAAGGTCTAAGTATTTGTCTATCTTTTCGTTTTCCTTCATCTTCACCCTGTGATCTGCTGGAAACTGCAAAATCCACCAGTTGACAAGTTCTTTCTTTTTTATTAATCAATACTAGGTCTGGTCTTCTTGCTGGGATAAGGTGATCCGTTTTTATCTCCAAGTCCCAGAAATTTTATGCGTTTCATTCTCAAGAACAGATTCTGATTTATGCATATACCATTTTGTTGTATGGTCAAAATTTAGTTTTTTGCATAATTCCCAGTGGATCACCTTCCCAACCCAGTCATACCTAGTTTTGTATTCCCGTTGTGCTAGTTTGCTACATTCACTTAGTACATGGTTTACAGTCTCATATCTGTCACCGCATAGTCTACATTTTATTATTATTATTATTATTATTATTATTATTATTATTTAATTTTTTTACGTAATTTAGAAGTTACTTTAATTAATTCGTAGCTGTGGCATCTCGAATTTTAACGGTTATTTCTACCGTTTATTTATGAGCCGTTTGTTCTATCTTAAGAAGAAATAACAAAGTAGATATTGGGGCTCTTAAAATCTCCCGGTAGCAAGCAAATAATTTCGGATGAAAGAAGACGAAAACAACGGTTGAAAATTAAAGCAACATAAATTCAAAAAAGTACAAAAAAGGGGATTGCAAATTTAGTGGCATTTGCGGCCAGACTTATCTTTCTGAGGGTGAGGTAAAGGTAAAGGTTGCGCTGGATGAACCGCTCACTGTTTGATGGTGAAAGTGCGCTAGAATACTATTCTATTCGCTGTTGATAGGGAGCACTTGAAAATCGTGTCTGATGAAAGCTCGTATGATAAGTGAAGGGAGCGCTTGAAGAAGCGACTCGCCTGGTAGACGGACCCTTGATAAGTGACTTTTATCATGGGGTTTAGATTTGGCGCCAATATCGTATATTGGAGATTCGACTATAATTTTTCCGACAGTTTTTTAAAAAGATAAATATTAAATAAAGATTTTAAAATGTTTAAAATAAATAAATGATATATATCTTATTATAATGGAGATTGTGTGTTTTTCTATCCGAAACCGAAACGATATCACTCTTCAAGTCACAATTCCTATTGTTATTTACGTCACATGATTTTATTTTCATTTAAACCTCAATTATCAATAAAAATGTTTTATATTATTAATACTGTTGGCTATATCTAGTATTTACCACGTAAGTGGGTTACGTGGTACGGGGTAAGCACAAGGCCACCCACAAGTCGTGACTCATGGGTGGAGTGTGCAAAAAATGCGTTCACCCCGTAGGCATCCTCCCAAAGGGGCATATCAGCCACTGTGCAATAAACCAAGCCCTGGCCCTTTTAATGAAGGGGGCAGGTATTGCCTGGGGGGGGGTAGCCTTCTGGGATCAATGCTGTTAGCGTCTACGGTCCAGGCCGAAGCCACTGTTGGCCATGTCTACATGGTACTTACCTCGTACCCCACGTTGTACGGATTAGGCACAAGGCCCTATTAACGTGGGACCATCCACAAACCGAAGCTCATGGGTAGCGGGTGAAAAATTGCGTCGATCCCGCCGACATTCCCCCTTCAGGCGCTGGGCAATAAACCCAGCGCTGCTCCCTTCATTTAAAGGGATAGAGCTGGGTTTATTGCCTAGCGCCTGAGGCGCCCCCCTTGAGGGGGAATGCCGACGGGATCGACGCAATTTTTCACCTGGGATAGCCCCCGACGCTATTAACTTGTAAAGATCCAGGACAGAAGCCACTGGACCCCACCCCGTTGGGCGGTTCTACATTATATTTACCTCGTACCCCACTTGCCCTATTAACGTGGGACCACCCACAAGCCGAGCTCATGGAGTGGCAGGTAAAAAATTGCGTCGATCCCGTCGGCATTCCCCCTCAAGGGGGGCGCCTCAGGCACTGGGCAATAAACCCAGCCCTGCCCCTTTAAATCAAGGGGGCAGGTGTTGCCTGGGGGGATGGCCCCCTGGGATCGACGCTATTAACTCGTAAAGATCCAGGGCCGAAGCCACTGGACCCCACCCTGTTGGGCGGGTTTACATGCTAATAACATGCAATTGTATTTATATTTATATATAAAATAGCGGTTTACAGTGTTAATGGGAAGGCTAATTTGCATTTTGATATTAAACATTTGATTTTAATAAATACGTGCTTAGTATTATTGATTTCTAATTGTTTGGTTTTATCTTAATGAATATGAGCAAAAGTCTCAGGGATAAATCTTAAAAGAAATCCATTAACAAGAAGGAAAAACTGTCATACTTCCTATTTCAACTAAATAGTTGAATTAGGTTTGGTTTGGTTTGTTTTGTTTTACGGCATATCAACATCAGTGGGTCATTTAATGCCGATAAAGTTTTGAAATAAATACATTCTTAATTGATACTCAATTTTTTATAAAACATTTTTCCATTTAACCCATAGATAGGACCCTAACAGGTACTACCACTCCGGGTATGAGTGGACCAGAGGGCAATGGTGATGAAGGGGTGCTTCACACTCCCCAAACCTCCAGAACTGGAACCTCTCCATCAGATAGAGTTTAACGTCATTCCCAGGACATGTAGACCCTCAGCCATCGCCTTCTAGCAATCCATATGATAAAAAGGGTTGGGGCTTACCATAAGGGCAATAGGGTTGGGGAAATCATATAGGTGCTAGGGCTTGACGTGACCAGCCGATTGATCGGAGAGGACCACTCCGACCGCCCGTTTAGCCCAAGATAGGGCCAAAGTGGAATATTGCATGTCATGGACTGCTCATCTGCATCACGATGGCCCCATTGGGTGAGTTTTACCTATCTGCAGAGGTGCAGTCGATGCATTCTAACGCCTCAGCGAACAGGGCGGTTTGAATTAGAAAAAGTTAGCAATGAAATTCGGGAGTGATGGCAGAGTAAGCTTCAGTTGTTCTATTTTTCGATTATACATCCCTCTGTTTCTTATTTAGTTTCATTAGTCTAATTTAATTTACATTTATTACATTTTATTTCATTTCATTTACTATTTTATTACATTTTTATTACATTTTTATTCATTTTTATTACATTTCTAATTTAATTTACTATTTTATTACATTTTTATTACATTTCAAATTTAATTTACTATTTTATTACATTTTTATTACATTTCTAATTAATTTACTATTTTATTTACATTTTTATTACATTTCAAATTTAATTTACTATTTTATTACATTTTTATTACATTTCAAATTTAATTTACTATTTTATTACATTTTTATTACATTTCTAATTTAATTTACTATTTTATTTATATTTTTATTACATTTCAAATTTAATTTACTATTTTATTACATTTTTTATTAATTTAATTTATTTACTATTTTATTACATTTTTATTACATTTTAATTTAATTTACTATTTTATTACATTTTTATTACATTTCTAATTCAATTTACTATTTTATTACATTTTATTACATTTCAATTTAATTTACTATTTTTATTACATTTTATTACATTTCTAATTCAATTTACTATTTTTTACATGTTTATTACATTTCAAAATTTAATTTACTATTTTTTACATTTTTATTTCATTTCAATTTAATTTACTATTTTATTACATTTTTATTACATTTCTAATTTAATTTACTATTTTATTACATTTTTTATTAATTCTAATTTATTTACTTATTTATTACATTTTATACATTTCTAATTCAATTTACTATTTTATTACATTTTATTACATTCAATTTATTTACTATTTTACATTTTTTACATTTCTAATTCATTTACTTTTTATTACATATTTCAATTTAATTTACTATTTTATTACATTTTTATTTATTTAATTTAATTTAATTTTTTACATTTTTATTACATTTCTAATTTAATTTACTATTTTATTACATTTTTATTACATTTCAAATTTAATTTACTATTTTATTACATTTTTATTTCATTTCTAATTTAATTTACTATTTTATTACATTTTTATTACATTTCAAATTTAATTTACTATTTTATTACATTTTTATTACATTTCAAATTTATTATACTATTTTATTACATTAAAACGTAAATACTTGCACCCGGTGCATATGTTTTCTAGTGAAAATAAAGAAAACAATACACATTTTATTCTTAACTCTTTGCCTACCAAAATTTCCCATGGCTGTACCAAATTTTCTTGGTATTTTTTTAACTGTTTGATGGGATATTTCAAAGTTCACAATCAGTTCATCTCAGAACTCATTCTCGTGCGAGAGCCGCTGCCAACGGGCTACGGTAGGATCGCAGTTATTATTGTAATCTGAGTCCTTTTGATCAATTATAATGAACTGACCCTATAGGATCGGTTTAGCCCAGTCCGCCTAGGAACCACAAGGTTCCTGGTTCGATACCGGTCCTCGCCAACTCAGCGTATGAGTATCACAGGGATCTGCACGGTAAAGCAAGTCTAGCGCTAGTGAAAAGGGTATAGACCCCTCGGTGATTGGCTGATACCGACTTTAGGCCACCTCGACGACTTTTATAATGAACTAAACATCAGTTTTTGTACTTTGTTCGGGTGTGGTATACGTAGAAACAGTTATGGTGAGAGAGCCGCTGTGATCGGTTTAAAGTAGGTAAAGAGTTAATAACCCACGTCGGTTGATATGCCATTCCCTTGCCAACCCAGGGATCTGTACGGTAAAGTAAGAAGATAATGGTAGGCGTAGTGCTCCACCTCAGACGCAAAAAATCTCATTGGTCTAGCGCTAGTGAAAGGGGGATAGGCTCCCTTGCTTATTGGCTGATACCGACTTTAGGCCACCTTAACGACTTTAATTTAGTTTTTATAATGAACTAATAATCAGTTTTTGTACTTTGTTCGGGAGTGGTATACGTGGAAAAAGTTAAAGTGAGAGAGCCGCTGTGAGCGGTTTAAACTAGGTAAATAGTTAATAACACACGTAGGTTCATATGCCATTCCGTCGTCAACCCAGGGATCTGTGCGGTAAAGTGAGAAGATGATGGTAGGCGTAGTGCTCCACCTCAGATGCCAAAACAATCTCCTTGGTCTAGCGCTAGTGAAAAGGGGATAGACCCCCTCGGTGATTGGCTGATACCGACTTTAGGCCACTCCGACGACTTTTATAATGAACTAAACATCAGTTTTTGTTCGGGTGTGGTATGCGTAGAAACAGTTAGGGGGAGAGAGCCTCTGTGTGTGGTTTAAAGTAGGTAAAGCGTTAATAACCCACGAAGGTTGATATCTTCTTATTATAATGGAGATTATGGGTTTGTCTGTCTGTAACCGAAACTACACAAGTCACAATTCCCTTTGTTATTTACACACATTCTCCATGATTTTATTTTAAAACCTCAATTATTAGTAAAATTGTTTTACATCATTAAGACTGTTAACAATATCTACATACTAATAACATGCAATTATATTTATATATTCAACGAAATAGTGGTTTACAGTGTGAATGGGAAGGCTAATTTGCATATTGATCTTAAAAAATTTGATTTTAATAAATATATGCTTAGTATTATTGATTTCTAATTGTTTGGTTTTATCTTAATAAATATGAGCAAAAATCTCGGGGATAAATCTTAAAAGAAATCTATTAACATAAAGAAATAACTGTAATTTTATTCTTTTCTTCCTATTTTAACTAAATAGTTAAATTAGGGAAATTTACCACTGAAAGACGGGAGTAAGGGAAAATGGTGGAACAGTTAGTTTCAAAGTTGTTCTATTTTCCGATTATACCCCCTCTGTTCCAAATCTTTTTATCTGAATTCTTATTCAGTTTCATTAGCCTTTCTAATTTAACATGATATTTTATTATATTAAAACTTAAATACTTGCACCCGGAGGGTGCATATATTTGCTAGTGTCATTAAGAAACAAAGAAACGAAAATAAGCCAAGTCTAAAAACGATTTCACGGCAATGCACCCCAAAAATGTAGGTTTATGTGTGTCAAGACGTTCCTTGAGAGTATTAGTCTACTAATATACTATACGATTGATACATTTGAGAGTGTCCTGGAACATCTTATATTAAATATCAAGTTGGTGCGTTCTGACGTTACAAAACTAACCTGACCGACCATTGTGCAACTAAATACTGTTGTCACTTTTGTTGATATCAAAAAGTGTTTAGCAAGTTAACGTGTACGGTTTCGATTACAAAGACACAAAGACCGCTGATGAAAAAATACACGTCAAACCGCAAATGTAAACTGTTCTTTGTATTATTTAGATTTTTCGGGTTGTTGTCCGCATTATCATTGTCATATGCCCTACGCTTCAGCCGATGTGCCCTCCAGTCTTCTTCAGGTGTTTGGAAATTCCATAGTTAATTATCTCCCCCTGCCGCTAGGGGCCGAATCGCCAACATCGTATGTTGGCGCCAATACCAAAACCTTTACTTATCACGGAGCACTCACTGGGGGTAGTCGCATAAATAGCGGTCCCTAAACTTCACTCATCACTTAGCCCAAAAAACAGGGCTTACTTCTACGGACCATTGACCTGGACGGAGGCATATTTTCACAGCACACTTTCGAAGGCATTGTGTCTGCAGACCACAAGGCTGTCACAATA
>JALAJA010000079.1:15000-32500 GCA_023376005.1 Doryteuthis pealeii
GAGAAATAGTCTAGATAACAATAAAGATAAGGAAAGTAATCTGAATAATCCAAATTATACTAATTATCAAGCTTCTTGTGAAAAATTTAGAGAAATAGTTTAGATAACAATAAAGATGAGGACAATAGTCCGATTAATCCAAATAATACTAATTATCAAGTCTCATCTAAAAAATTCAGAGAAATAGTGCAGATAACAATAAAGATAAGGACAATAGTCCGAATAATACAAATAATACTAATTATCAAGCCCCATTAAAAAAATCAGAGAAATAATGTAAATAACACTAAAAATGAGGACAATAGTCCGAATAATCTAAATAATACAAATTATCAGGCCTCATCTAAAAAATTCAGAGAAATAATGTAAATATCAATAAAGATGAAGACAATAGTCCGAATAATCCAAATAATACTAAGATGCATAATCTTATATATGGAGCTGGTTGATTAGCCCCAGAATTTGAATCTCACCACGTGATAGAGTTTAACGTCATACCAGGGACATTAAGATCTTTTTGATATTAGTGATATTTAATATTATTGTTGTATTTTCAAAGGTGTTAAAACCAATCCTATGTATAATCTTATATATAAATCAAATAACAGCGGCTACCCGGTGTCGCCTGGGTAGAGGGGGATTTTTTAAAGTTAGTCCCGCAGATCCATTATTACTGAATCGTGAGTTGAATTCTCGTGGGATGCCCCATTTAAATCCCTATTTTAAAAAAAATAGACCTTGCATTGATCCATCCACTCTTAAAAGAAATCTTAATGTCTACTACTGAAATATTAAATGGAAAAAAAATCCATGCTGTTATCATTTAAATTTTATCTTTTAATTATCTTCATGAATATAAATAAAATCTCTATTATTTTTGCTCAAAAACCAAGCCCTGGTGATATTTAATGTGTATATATATTTACTTTGTTGTTAATTGTTTTATTTTTCGAAGTTTCCTCTGGATAAAAATTAATGCAAATTCCTTTATATATATATATATTATATATATATATATATATATATATATATATGAGAAGTAAATACACAAGCGATGTGTTTATGATATGGCTTTTTTTAGCCGACAATTTTTAGGAGAATATGTGCTTAATTGAAGTCGTACCTAATTTTGAAAGTTAATTAATTAATAATTAATTGATTAGGCGGGCATTTTATGTTTAGACTTACATTTAAATAGGTATGCCCGCCTAATTAATTAATTAATTATTAATTGATTAACTTTCAAAATTAGGTACGACTTCAATTAAGCACATATTCTCCCAAATATATATATATATATATATATATATATATATATATTATTATTTATATTTTTGCTTGAAGGTAATTATAAATGCATGTATCGTATAAAATTTGATAATTATAGAAAATAAACTTGACAAGTAAATCCCGCAAAGGATGGCTCGCCATGCAGAACACCGTACAGACTGTTTCGACTTTATTAAGTCTCTTCAGCGATGTATACTAACGACTCCCCTCCGACAGGAATCGAAACCGGGACTTCACAGGCATAGTCAGAGACCATATCCGTTCGGCCGCCGGTACATAGCGAACAATCCCTGCGAAATTAACCTTGTCAAGGAAATTATTACACGCCCCTGCCATAGCAGGCAAGTAGACGTTTATTTAGTAAACAAACACGGCCGTTAAGCTCTTCGGCGAGATAGATTATTTGGTTGGTTGCCCATAGCTCCAGAATTTGAATCTCACCACTTGATAGAGTTTAACGTCATACCAAGGACAAAAAGACCTTTTTGATATTGTTGATATTTGATATTATTGTCTTATTTTCAAAGGTATTGAAACCAATCCTATGTATAATCGTATATATAAATCAATTATTTGGTTGGGCGGTTGAATTTTACGGTATGTCAACCCTTGTTGGGTTATTTATGCCGAAGACGTTTTTGTTTTATTCTTTCTTGATGGATTTTCAATTTTTAAAATTTAAACTCAATTTCTTTGAAACACAATTTTTAAAACTCATTTTTTCTATTTAAGTCATAGATGGGACCCTAATAGTCAGAGTGGACCCGGGAGTAATGGCGATGGGGGAATATCTAGATAACTTAATTTTACATAGTTATCTCTTTACTTAGATGGTATATACATATGCGCTTATACCTGTGGTTGTATCTTAATTTTAATCTGTACTTGTCTTGTAGTCTGGTCTGAATGCCAAATCATCCAGAAAAAAAGTAAAATTGTCACCCACCTCTTTGAATTTTTCTGAAATATTTTCCAGGTGTGTACTAGGTTAACATTGGACAATCCCCAAAATTTGAGATCCCAATTCCAGAAATTGACGGAGTTATGTCGGTTTTTAACACTCCCAATTTTATGGGGTTTGCAAAAAATGACGCTTTTTTGTAATCTATTTTTGTTTGTAAAATGAGTTCCAGAGATTCCCTACTATCAAAAATGTCATGCCCAGAACATCAAGAGCATCAACCACTGCCTTATGGCATTTATATAATAAAAGTGTTGGCCGATTGATCGGAGGAGGTCACTCTGACCGCCCGCCAGAGAAATTGTCTATATAACAATAAAGATAAGGAAAGTAGTCTAAATAATCCAAATAATCCGAATTATCAAGTCTCGTCTGAAAAATTCAGAGAAATAGTGTAGATAACAATAAAGCTGAGGACAATAGTCAGAATAATCCAAATAATCCAAATTATCAAGCCCCATCTAAAAAAATTCAGAGAAATAGTGTAGATAACAATAAAGATGAGGACAATAGTCCGAATAATCCAAATAATACAAATTATCAAGCCCCATTAAAAAAAATTCACATAAATAGTGTAGATAACAATAAAGATGGGGACAATAGTCCGAATAATCCAAATAATACTAATTATCAAGCATCATCTAAAAAATTCAGAGAAATAGTGTAGATAACAATAAAGATGAGGAAAATAGTCCGAATAATCCAAATAATCCGAATTATCAAGCCCCATTTAAAAATATCAAAGAAAATAATATAGATAACACTAAAGATGAGGACAATAGTCCGAATAATCTAAATAATACAAATTATCAAGCCTCATCTAAAAAATTCAGAGAAATAGTGTAGATAACAATAAAGATGAGGATAATAGTCCGAATAATACAAATAATACAAATTATCAAGTCTCATCTCAACATTTCTGAGGAATAGTGTAGATAACAGTAAAGATGAGGACAATAGTCCGAATAATCCAAATAATACAAATTATCAAGTCTCATCTCAAAAATTCAGAGAAACAGAAAGGATTGTCGGGGAATTTCCAAATCCCGGGCGACACGTCGCGTAAGGTGAGTCGTCTGACACAGATTATCAGGAGTGAATAGCAATTGTCCTTGGCCACGCGTATTCTTTTCTTTTATATTTCTTTAACAATTTCCTTTGCTTTTTAAATAAAAAAGGCGATTATGTGTCGTGTGTCAGACATTAAAATGCTTTTATATCTGTTGACTGTGGTGCACCCATTGGCTATTTAAGTGTCTGTAACTCTTTAGTTGAGTGAAAACACTTTCGGTAAGTACGATTAAATTCACACTTTTCCTGAACATGTGACCACTCTCTCTCTCTCTCTATCTATCTCTTTCTCTCTCACACACACACACACACACGCACACACACACACACACACACACAAGCTCAATTGGTAGAGCGTTTCCGCAAGAAATCAGAAGGTTCCTAGTTCGATACCGGCCTTCGCCAACTCAGCGTATGAGTAGCACAGGGATCTGTGCGTTAAAGTGAGGAGCTGATAGTAGGTGTGGCGCTCCACCTCAGACACAAAAAAGAATCTCCTTGGTCTAGCACTTGTGAAAAAGGGATAGACTCCCTTGCTGATTGGCTGATACCGACTTCAGGCCACCACGACGACTTTATATATATATATATATATATATATATATATATATAATATTAGGAAAAAGTAATAAAAGAAGATTTACGTTGAAAGCATAATAGACTATTTCAGGGAACCTATTGATACAAAAACAATTGCACCTGAAGATGGGAACCGAAAGATAATTCTTCTAGGTTCTCTAAATAGTCTATTATGCTTCCAACCAAAATTTTCTTTTGTTATTTTTTCCTAATATAATTTTGCTCTGTGACAATAAGAGGACACATCGGCTAGAAACCACAAGGTTCCTAGTTCGATACTGGCCCTCGCCAACCCAGCGTATGTGTAGCACAGGGATCTGTGTGGTAAAGTAAGGAGCTGATGGTAGATGTGCCGCTCCATCTCTGACGCAAAAACAATCTCCTTGGTCTAGTGCTAGTGAAAAGGGGATAGACTCCCTCGCTGATTGGCTGATACCGACTTTAGACCACCACTATGGCTTTACTTACAACTGAAAAACTACTACATTGTCAGGAAGATTTATTCACTCAATCTTTACATATATATATATATATATATATATATATATATATATATATATTTGTATGTGTATGTATGTGTGTATGTAGGTGTGTGTGTGTATGTAAGTGTGTGTAGAAAATAGAGAAGCACGAAATATTCCAAAAAAACTGGATTTATTCTTGATGGTGAAGTCGATGTTATAACGTTTCGGTTTTTGAAACTCGATAATTATTGAAAATAATCATGACAAGCAAACCCGGCGAATAAAGTGAGCTACGGGAACACCGTACAGCGGTTTCAACTTTATTAAGTCTCATCAGCGGTGTATACCCACGATTTTCCCCCCGACAGAAATCGAAACCGGGAACCCCGCACACAAGGTCAGGAACTCTACCTATGGGCCACCGGCGCGTAGCACACAATACATGCCAAATTTAACTTGTTAATAAAGTTGAAATAGCTGTACGGTGTTCGCCGGGTTTGCTTGTCATGATTATTTTCAATAATTATCAAATTTTATACGATATACGCATTGTAATTGCCTTCAAAGAATATAAATAATAACATACTTTACATAACAATGCTTCAAAAGCAAATTATCAAATTCCATTTACTATATATATATATATATATATATATATATATATATATATATGGTGATTGCCGCTTCTTCACAGAATAAGGCCATTTCTACAAGTATTTCAGTTGTGAGTAGTTTTGAGTAGTTGTGAGCACGCAGATGGCCCACGGTTCCAGCTTGTTTTTATGTACCCTGTCACACATATGAAACCCTCGGTATACAGGCCCTGCCATACAGGTCAGACTTCAATGTGGGAAATGTTTCCATGGTGTGTCATGTGTTTCTTCAGGATGGAGGGCTCGAGTCACCTTACCTCGAACTTCTTACAGCTACCATCGGCCAGTCTTTCCATGATGATGTGTATCCAGCCCATTCTCTATCAATTGGTCCTTATCGCTGAACGGACTTCTGCAAGGGCATTGATGTCGGCCCCATATAGAGATGCTCCCCTGTCATGATACCAGTACGTAGTTAGGTGTTTCACTATCTCTCAAGATTGGGAAGTGTCCAGACCTTCCAGGTGGCCATTCTTTGTCTTGTTTTGTGTCGTAGTATTTTCTTGTTTTCAGCCCAGCTTGTTTTCAGTCCAGCTAATGTGGAAATCCGTCGAAATGCTGGTTTCTGGCCAGCTTGATAGGTGAACCGGAGCGTGTGTGTGTGTGTGTGTGTGTGTGTGTGTGTTTTGTGTTGAAAAAATAAATAGATAAAGGAAATAAAATGTTGAATGGATAAAAATTGTTTAATGAAGTGCCGACAAGTGTTTCGGTCGAGACGATGTCCTTGTACATAATGTATTCTATTTATTATTATTCTAAATACAAAATAAGATGAAATAATTATACAAAAATATATAAAAAAATAAGATTTTTGGATGTTTGTTTATTTAGAAACGTTGCTGATAAAGTATATATTAAATTTTTTACTTGAAGGCACTTACAACGCATGTATCGCATAAAATTCGATACTTTTTCTTATAGAAAATAAACTTGACAAGTGTAATCCCAGTAAAGGATGGCTCGATGTGTAGAATACCGTACAGACTGTTTCGACTTTATTAAGTCTCATCAGCGGTATATACTAACGATTTCCCTCCGACAGAAATCGAAACCGGGACTTCAGCAGACGCAGTGAAACACTAGTGAAACACTTTTATCGCCTCGGCCACAGTACACAGCTGACCATCCTAGCGGAATTGTTTAAGTACAAGAAGAACGGCCGTGTGTGTGTGTGTGTGTGTGTGTGTTTGTGTGTGTGAGTCTTTTTGTTATATGACCATAACAGAAAGAGAAAGAAGCAATGGCAGAAGTGGATCCGTAAGTTTAATTCTAGACTTTACTTTCTTATAAAAGATTATCTGTTTTGGACTCTCTCTCTCTCTCTCTCTCTCTCTCTCTCTCTCTCTCTCTCTCTCTCTCTCTCTCTGGGAAGTATTAAATTATCTATCTATCTATCTATCTATCTATCTATCTATCACAGTCTGTTTATATCTATATATCTAAACACATATTTATCCATCTATCAGTTTGTCCTATTAATCTATTTATCTATCTAATAATATAGTGAATTACCTGTGATGTTTTGGACTATCTATCTATCTATCTATCTATCTATTCATACTCTCTCTCTCTCTCTCTCTCTCTCTCTCTGGGAAGTATTAAATTATCTATCTATCTATCTATCTATCTATCTATCTATCTATCACAGTCTGTTTATATCTATATATCTAAACACATATTTATCCATCTATCAGTTTGTCCCTATTAATCTATTTATCTATCTAATAATATAGTGAATTACCTGTGATGTTTTGGACTATCTATCTATCTATCTATCTATCTATCTATCTATCTATTCATAACTCTCTCTCTCTCTCTCTCTCTCTCTCTCTCTCTCTCTCTCTCTCTCTCTCTCTGGGAAGTATTAAATTATCTATCTATCTATCTATCTATCTATCTATCTATCACAGTCTGTTTATATCTATATATCTAAACACATATTTATCCATCTATCAGTTTGTCCCTATTAATCTATTTATCTATCTAATAATATAGTGAATTACCTGTGATGTTTTGGACTATCTATCTATCTATCTATCTATCTATCTATTCATAACTCTCTCTCTCTCTCTCTCTTCTCTCTCTCTCTCTCTTTCTCTCTCTCTCTCTGTTTGATATTTGAAATTAAAATGATAAGAATACAGAGAATTTGGAATTGTTTAAAAAAATAATTTTTTTGAAAAATTTGAGAGAATTATGTTTTATTATCATTGTAAAAGTAAAAAAGTAAAGTCGACGGGGCGGCCTAAAGTCGGTATCAGCCAGTCAGCGAGGGAGTCTATCCCCTTTTCAATAGCGCTAGACCAAGGAGATTGTTTTTTAGCATCTGAGGTAGAGCGCCACACCTACCATCAGCTCCTTACTTTACCGCACAGATCCCTGTGCTACTCATAACGCTGAGTTAGCGGGGACCGGTATCGAACTAGGAACCTTGTGGTTTCTAGCCGAACGCTCTACCGACTGAGCTAACCCGGTAATTTTATTTATTTTTCAAATATCGAATATCTTGCCCTGACGACGACCGTTCGTCTGTATTCTTAAGAAATTGAGTTTCGAGCAGAACGAATTAGACTCGTAAGTCAAGGTACCGCCGTATTTCCCATGACTTTGGGTGACTTGACGGGATGGAGATAGCGATCAGCGGTGGTTAGAGTCGCCGTGTCTATAGTCTTTGACATATTTGTGCACACACGCGTGCACTTGGAGCACTTGTTCACACACGACACTCGCTTAGTTAAAAAAAAAGAAAAAAAGTCGACCACCCTTGCACACAGGTAGACGCCGTACGGTGGCACGTGCTCGAGGTAAACTACTGAAGAGTTAAAAGGCTGTGTTCTTTTTTGATTTTGTTTTGTTTTTTGGGCACGTGTTAATGAGTTTAACGGAGTTTAGTCAATTTCCCAAGGACATTAAGGCTCAAGGATTTGAACTCAGCACTTCGAAATCGTTACGCTAGGTTTTCTTCATTGTTGATAATCTATCTATCTATCTATCTATCTATCTATCTTATTCTATATCTATGTATGGGGCATCTTTCTTTCTTTCATTAATTCTTTCTTTCTTTCTTTATTTTTACTTTCTTTCTTTTTTCTTTCTTTCTTATAGATTCGTTTATTTTCTTTCTTTCTTTGTCTCTTTCTTTCTTTCTTTCTTTCATTTCAATTATTTCAATTTTATTTACTCTTTGTCTCTTTCTTTCTTTCTTTCATTCATTTTCTTTCTTTTTTCTTTCTTTTTACTTTCTTTGTCTCTTTCTTTCTTTCCTTTTTCTTTCCTTTCATTATAATTATTCAATTTTATTTACTATTTCTTTCTTTCTTTCTTTCACACTTTGTCTCTTTCTTTCTTTCTTTTTTCTTTCTTTCATTTTAATTATTCAATTTTATTTACTCTTTCTTTTTTTGTTTGTTTGTTTCTTTCTTTATCTATTTCTTTCTTTCTTTCTTTGTCTATTTCTTTCTTTCTTTCTTTCTTTCTTTTTCTTTCCTTTCATTTCATTTTAATTATTCAATTTTATTTACTCTTTCTTTCTTTCTTTCTTTCTTTCTCTTTCTTCCTTCCTTCCTTTCATTTTAATTATTCAATTTTATTTACTCTTTGTTTGTTTGTTTGTTTATTCCTTTCTTTCTTTCTTTCTTTCTTCTTTTATTTTCTTTTATTTCTTCTTTTTTTTCTTTCTTTTTTTCTTTTTTCTTTTCTTTTTTTCTTTCTTTCTTTCTTTCTTTCATTCATTCTTTCTCTTTCTTTTTTTAATTATGCAATTTTTATTTTCTTTTCTTTCTTTTCTTTCTTTCTTTCTTTTCTTTTTCTTTCTTTTTCTTTCTTCTTTTCTTTTCTCTTCTTTAATTTATTTCATTTTAATTTTACTTACTTTCTTTCTTTTTCTTTTTTTTTTCTTTCTTTCTTTCTTCATTTCTTTCATTCTTTCTTTAATTTCAATTGTTCAATTCTATTTACTCTTTCTTTTTTCCTTCCTTCCTTCATTCATTCATTCATTCTTTCTTTTTCTTTCTTTGTATCTTTTTTTCTTTCTTTTCTTTTTTCGTTCATTTCAGTTCAATTTTATTTACTCTTTATTTTTTCATTTTTCTTTCTTTCTTTCTTCTTTCTTTCTTTCTTCTTTCCTTTCATTTCAATTATTCAATTGTATTTACTCTTTCTTTCTTTTTTTTCTTTCTTCTTTTCTTTCATTTTAATTATTCAATTTTATTTACCCCTTCTTTCTTTCTTTCTTTCTTTTCTTTCTTTCCCTTCATTTTAATTATGCAATTTATTTTATTTTCAATCTTTTTTCTTTCTTTCTTTCTTTCTTTCTTTCTTTCTTTCTTCACCCATTTCTTAATTGCTTCTTTTCTTTTTCCTTCTTTTATTTATATTTTCCTTTTTGTTTTCCTTCCTTCTATTTTCTTTGCTTTCTTCTTTTTCTTATATATATGAAACCCCACACTTTCGACTTTGTGTCACATCCTACTCGAGGCAAACGCGTTGGGCAAATACCTACTTTTATTATTAAGTCTCTCCCACATATTTTTTGTTACAATTTAAGCAATCTATTGTGTAGACTCCAACATCGGAATGTGTGTGTTTATGATTATTTTTATTCTGTAAAATGTTTTTGATTGTTTTCGTGGAGTGAGTAACTGTTTTAATACCTATCTTTTTTTAGGTTTCTATTTATTTTATCAGTGATAGGATTATTGGGAAGTATGATGTACCTATCAGAGTCGTTATTGTTGTTATGTTGTGTGTTATTAGGAGATGTAGTGTTATTTTTTCTATTGTGTATTTTCAATGCCTTTTTTTAGCACGGTGTATGAAGTTTAAAGGGTATTGTAATTTAAGAAAGGACTTTTCAATAATATTAAATTCTTCTTCTAAATATTCTTTATTGCATATCCTAAGTGCTCTAAGAAAGAAACCTATTGTGGGACCGCTCTTTATCTTATTGTTATGGTGGGAATAAAAATAGATGTAGTCATTTTTGTTGGTATTCTTATGATAAACTTTAAATTCTAAAATGTTGTTTTTGTTTATATTAAGTGTGTCTAAAATGGTAGGATGTGGTTTTGTTCAAGTTCATGAGTAAATTTAATGGAGGGTTCCACATCATTTAGTTTGTCAATGATATTAGTTAAATTACAGTTTTTCGGGTAAATGAATAACGTGTCGTCAATGTAACGGAAAAAATTAGAGTTATTAGGTAAAATATATTGAAAGGGACCGGATTCTAAGAATTCTAGGAATAAACACGCCAAAACGCCACTCAAAGGTGACCCCATAGGCAATCCGAACTTCTGTTTGTAACAGGTTCCGTTATATTTGGAAAAAAACAATTTTCTAGTGCAAAGTATACAAATTTGGACTATCTGGTTAATAGGTAATGAAAATGAAGTATTAATTCTTTTGAGATGGTTTTCTAAACGAGTATATATATATATATATATATATATATATATATATATATATATATATATATATATAGGTAAAAGTACGCAATTGACTAGTATGTTGAGTATGATTCTATTTGGGATCATCAATATCTCCTGTACATCAACAATGAATGTTCATATAATGCACACTTATAGATTTATGCAAGGATTTTTCCAAATCCCTAAGGGAGCTCAATGTATGATAATTAATTAATGAATTATCCATAAGAAAGAAAAACTAACTTAAATGGACACACACACAC
Organism: Doryteuthis pealeii; assembly: GCA_023376005.1. Taxonomy (NCBI): domain Eukaryota; kingdom Metazoa; phylum Mollusca; class Cephalopoda; order Myopsida; family Loliginidae; genus Doryteuthis; species Doryteuthis pealeii. The sequence continues at coordinate 25,711 of JALAJA010000079.1, forward strand.
ACACACACACACACACACACACATATATATATATATATATATATATAATGATCTACAACACCACGGATTTGTTAACATTACTAATCCTTTGAAAATTTTTCCATCTTTTTTCAATTGTGCTGTGGTCTTTTAACTTACTTTCTTGTAGCTGGAATCATGAACATTTTTGATACTTTTTGATACATTTTTTATATATTTTTACAACAAACTCTTTTGAGTTTTCTTTTGGATTAGAATGCTTCTGATTTTTTAAAAATAAAAATTATTTTATTTTTGACACAGAATATGCATTTTTCAATTTAAATAAATTCCGGCTCCGAACATGAACGTTCGTTTGTACGCCTCCTGTTTTTTAACGGTTTACTTATTCCGTCTCTCCATCATGAATATTTCGCTCTTGAAGAAGACCGCTTTATCAAAAGGTTGAAACAGATTCTGCCAGCGAACTAACAACATCATTTGTTTTTTCAAAAAAAAAGAAGTTTAATTCATACTGTCGGATTCACTTCCATTCACTTTCATATATATATATATATATATATATATATATATATATGAAGTGGGTCAAACAATGTGTTTGAAATGGCGAAGGCCGACAATTTTTGGAAGATTATGTGCTTAATTAAAGTCATACCTAATTTGTTAATTAGTTAATTATAATTAAATGAATTAGGCATGCATATCGGTTTAAATGTAAAGCGTAAACAAATCGAGAAAAAGTCGATCTCTGTATGTACATTTCAGCCTATTAGGCCTCATCAGCAGAGCTATAAACAGGGTAGTGCTTTGTGCGTGATTCGAACCCTATATATATATATAATATATATATTATATATATATTATATATATATATAGGTAAAAGTACGCAATTGACTAGTATGTTGATGATGATTCTATTTGGGATCATCAATATCTCCTGTACATCAACAATGAATGTTCATATAATGCACACTTATAGATTTATGCAAGGATTTTTCCAAATCCCCAAGGGAGCTCAATGTTATGATAATTAATTAATGAATTATCTACAGAGCAATATTTACTCATTCAATAAGAAATAAAAAAAAACTTATAAGAAATAAATAAATAAGAAAAAAATAAACTTTCCATAAGAAAGAAAAAACTAATTTAAATGGACACACACCACACACACACACACACACACATATATATATATATATATATATATATATATATATATATATATATAGTTTTTTTCCGTAGTTAGGGTCTTTCCATGTGTGGTTTACCTGAAGATGCCGTATTAATACGGTTGAAATAAATTATTGTAATGAAGCAAGTTTAGAGTTTTTCTTCATTTACTATATATATATATATATATATATATATATATATATATTACTATGTAATTGGTAATTAAGGGAAATATTTTAATCAAAGCTGAACTTTAGTCTCTCAATATTCTCCTTCTCGTCACAAAGAAAAAATTAGGTAAACTTCCTGATGCCTACAGTAAGACGCGACTGGAACCTTTGCACTGAGCGACCCACTGACGTCAGTGGCGTCGCACTTATAAAAGGCCTTGTGTCGCATTTTAATCTTCATGGGAAGATGACTTAACTCTTTTCAGACAAGCTTCTGTCTGTTAACCATCGCTGCGTGCAAGTGATGTAATTTGATATATATATATATATATATATATATGAATTACGTCACTTGCACGCCACGATGGTTAACAGACAGAAATATATATATATATTATATATATATATATATATATATATATATATATATAATATATATATATATATAATATACATATATATAATACATATATTTATATATATATATACATTACATATATATATACATATATATATATATACATATATTTATATTATATATAATATACATACATATATATATATATAATACAATAATAATATATATAATATATATATACACATATATATATGTATACATATATATGTATATATATATGTATATATATATATATGTATATACGCACATGTTGAAATACACATTTTATAAAGGGGTTGCACTTTTAAATTTTGAAAATTTTTACATGATTGAATCTTCATATATATATAGTTGTGGTGTGTGTGTGTGTGTGTGTGTGTGTGTGTGTGTAAATATACATATGTATATATATTACAATAGTATATACAGGAATAACCTACTCGAGTTTCACCGTAAGAATCTTCAGGGTTAAATCCACTGAATTAATCAAGATATTGATTAATTGCAGTCAACTGCGAATCTGTCATCAACTGTCATAATCACAAAATACACGCGTACAGTTGACTGCAATTAATTCAGTGGATTTAACCCTGAAGATCCTCATGGTGAAAATCGAGTAGGTAATTCTTGTATATACCATTATAATAAATTCGCTCTACTTATGTATTGAGCACTTTATATTTGTTATATCGCTGTCTTATCATTGTGAAACTTGTATCAACTAACCATTGAGACCAATTTCACTGGTAAGTAACCATTTTCATGTATTAAATTATGTACACACACACACACACACACACACACACATATATATATATTATATACATACATATATATATGTGTGTGTGTATGTGCGTGTGTATATGTTTGTAAATATATGTATTTGTTGAAATAACACATTTTGTATAGGGTTGTACTTATAAATTTTAAAACTGTTACATAATTGAATCTTCAAATACCCCCCCCCCCTATATATATTATATATATATATATATATATATATATATAGAGAGAGAGAGAGAGAGAGAATGGTCTAATGGTTAGTAAATGGACTCGTCGACCAAAGTTCAATTCCTGGACGAAGCTATTTGCATTTCACATAGCGCTAATACCTTTGGGAAAGGTATGAATCCAATTCTCCATCCAACTATGGGTAAATAGTAGGGCAGACTGGGCTCTTTAACCATGACTAGGTAACCAGTCTAAGAGAAGGAAAACTCTGAATTCAAACCTGTTAAACTCCGCTTTAGAAATTGACATTGTGTCACATCCTGCTCATGTGGAGGGGTTGGTATATATATATATATATATATATATATATTATATATATATATAGTTATTTAATAAGCCTGGCTTAGATATAGCGCTTGGGGTGCCAAGTAAGAATCGAACTCACGAAATATGATTTTCGAGTCAAGCTTTCTAACCATTACATCACGTGAGGCACCCAGCAATATATATGTATATATATATTTACCAACCCCTCTGCACGAGCAGGTTGCGACACAAGGTCAATTTCTTAAGCGGAGTTTAACAGGTTTGAATTCAGAGTTTTCCTTCTCCTAGACTGGTTGCCTAACCAAGGTTAAAGAGCCCAGTCTGCACTACTTTTTACCCATAGCTGGAGGGAGAGTAGGATTCATACCTTTCCCAAGGGTATTAGCGCTAAGTGAAATGCAATTACCACGTCCAGGATTTGAACTCGGGGCGACGAGTCCATTTCCCATGACTTTAACCATTACACACGCGCTTCATATATGTATATAAGTCGTATCCTTTTTCTCACCAGATTGCTTACTCTTAAAACAGCGTTTCGATTTACTTACTCACCTGTGTCGATAAGTGTGTGCGGTGGGGTGGGGGTGGGGGGAAAGAAAGCATGGGGGTGGGGGAAATCATTTGTCGCCATCTTGTGAAACATTTGTCTTTGCAAACAACCCTAACAAGACGGCGCATGTGCAGACACGTGCACGTGTGCTCTATGTAATTTTGGGCTTTCTTTCTTTCTCTCTTTCTTTCTTTCTTTCTTTCCCCCGCTTTTTATGCGTGAATGCGTGCACGCGTGCGTATTTATGTCTGTTTGTCTGTCTGTACGTATGTATGTATGTTTGCTTTTTTATTTCCGGTCGCTTGTTAACATCAGTCTTTCTTTGTCTCTTTCTCTTTTCTTGCTCTTTTCTCTTCTCTCTCTCTTTTCTTTCTATTATCTCTTTCTTTTCTTTTTTCGCGTTTTTCTCTTTCTTTTTCTTTTTTCTTCTTCTTTTTTTCCATTTTCTACTTTTATATCTTCTTTCTCTCTTTTTCTCTCGTTTTTCTCTTTCTCTTTCTTTTCTCTTTTCTCTCTCCTGTTTTTCTCTCCTCCTTTTTTCTTTTATTCTCTTTTTTCTCTTTTTTCTTCTTTTTTTTCTCTCGTTTTTCTCTTTCATTTTCTTTTTTCTTTCTCATTTTTTTTTCAATTTTCTACTTTTATATTTTCTTTCTCTCTTTTCTCGGTCTATTTCTCTTTTCTTTTCTTTTTCGCTCTCTATGTCTCTTTTTCTTCGTTTTTTTCTCTGCTTTTTTTCTTTTCTTCTCTTTTCTTTCTTTTTTCTCTCTCTTTTTTTTTTCTTTTTCTTTTTTTCTCTTTTTTTTCTCTTTCAAATCATCATTACATTTTTCCCCCTTTCTTTTTTTCCTTCTTCTTTTTTTTGCATTTCTAAAAAACTTCTTATAATTTCATTCTCCCCCCTCTTTTTTCCTCCCTCGTTTTTTTCTTCTCTCTTTTCCTTCTTTCTTTCTCTCTTTTTCTCAGATCTGCTCTTTTTTTCTCCCTCTCCTCTCTGCTTCTCTCCTCTTGCTCGTCTTTTATTTCTTTTTTTTATTTCTTTTCCCTCGGTCTCTCTCTTTTTTTTTTTTTTTTTTGTTTTTTTCTTTGCTCTTTTTTGCTCTTTTTGTTTCTTGTCGGGTTGTTCTCTTCATTTTTCTTTTTTTTTTCTTCTTTTTTTTTTTTTTTTTTTCAATTTTCTAAGACTTTTTTATTTTCTTTCGTCTCATTGCAACAATTTCTCCTCTTCTCCCTCTCTTTTCTTCTTTCTTTTCTCATTTTTTGTTCCTTCCTCTCATCTTTTTCCTGCTCCTACCTGATATTCTCTTTTTCTCTCTCTTTTTTCTTCTTTATCTCTTTTTTCTTCTTCCATTTCTCTTTCATTTCTTTTTTTTCATTTTTATTTTTATAGCTTCTTTCTCTCTTTCTCTCTCCGTTTTTCTTCTCTTTTTCTTTTTTTTCTTTTTTCCTTTTTTTCTCTCGTTTTCTTTTCTTTTCTTTTTTCTTCTTTTTTCATTTCTACTTTTATACCTTCTTTCTCTCTTTCTCTCTCGTTTTTCTCTCATTTTTTCTCTTTTCTCTTCCTTTTCATTTTCATCTTATTCTTTTTTGGTCTTTACTCTTTTCTCTCTTTGCTTTTTTTTTGTCTTTTTGTCTTATTTTCTTTTTTCTCTCCTATTCTTTCTCTCTCCTTTTTATTCTCTTTTTTCATTTTTCTCACTTTTTTCTTTTTTTCTCTTTTCTCTTTTTCTTTTCTTTTTTCTGTTTTTTTCCTTGTTTTTCTTTTTCTTTTCTTTTTTTTTCGTTTTTTTACTACACCTTTTTTTCTCTCTTGTCACTTTTTTTCTTCTTTTTCCCTCGTCTCTCTTTTTTCCTCTTTTTCTTATTCTCTCTCTCTTTTTTCCCTTTCCTTTTTTCTCTTTTCTTATTTTTCTTTTCTCTCTTTTTCTCTTCTTTTATTTTCGCTCTTTTCTGTTTCTCTTTCTTTCTTTTTTCTTTTTCATTTTTTTTTCTCTTTCATCACTCTACACTTTTTCCCTTCTTTTCTCTTCTTTTTCTCTTTTCTTTTTTCATATTTTTCCCCCTTATCTCTTTACTTTGAAGAAGAAGAAGAGAGAAGAAGAAGAAGAAGAAAGAAGAAGAAGAAGAAGAGAAGAAGAAGAAGTTAGAAAGAAGAACAACAAGAAGAAGAAAGAAGAGAAAGAAGGAAAGCAGAGACAAGAAGAAGAAGAAGGAAGAAAGAGAAGAGAAGAAGAAGAAGAAGAACAAGAAAGAAAAGAAAATAAGAAGAAAGAGAGAAAAGAGAGAGAAGAAGAGAAAGAAGAAGAAGAAGAAAAGAAGAAGAAGAAAAGAAGTAGAAAGAGAAGAAGAAGAAGAAGAAGAAGAAGAAGAAAAGAGAAAGAAGAAGGAAGAAGAAGAAGAAGAAGAAGAACAAGAAGAAGAACAAGAAACAAGAACAAGAACAAGAACAAAGAAGTGAAGAAAGAAGAAGAAAGAAGAAGAAAGAAGAAGGAAGAAGAAGAAGAAGAAGAAAGAAGAAGAAGAAGAAGAAGAAGAAGAAGAAGAAGAAGAAGTTAGAAAGAAGAAACAAGAAGAAGAAAAGAGAAGAAAGAAGAAGAAGAAAGAAAAAAGAAAAGAAGAAGAATAAGAAGAAAAAAGAAAGAGAACAAGAAGAAAGAGAAGAAGAACAAGAAGAACAAGAAGAAGAAAGAAGAAGAGAAGAAAGAGAAGAGAAGAAGAGAAGAAGAGAAAGAAGAAGTGAAGAAGAAGAAGAAAGAAGAAGAAAAAGTGAGAAGAAGAAGAAGAAGAAAGAAGAAGAAGAACAACAACAACAACAACAAGAGAAAGAAGAAGAAGAAGAAGAAGAAGAAGAAGAAGAAGAAGAAGAAGAAGAAGAAGAAGAGGAAGAAGAAGTTTTCTTTCTTCTTTTTGTATTTCTTCTTTTCTTTCTCAGCTTTCTCTTTTTTCCACTTTTTTTTATCTCTCTTCTTTCTTCTCTCTTCTTTCTCTCTTTCTCTCTTTTCTCTTTTTCTTTGGGGGAACAACAATACAAAACAGAGAGAAGCTTTTTTCTCTTTTATTTTCAACATATTTCGTTTCCCATGAAGTTCGACTTAACAGTCGTCTTACACACGTTCTTTAATTATTTTCTTTTTTTCTTTCTTCTCTTAAACACCATTTACTTATCTTGATGTACTTTTGTGTGTGTGGTGGGATAAGGGGGGTGATGGGTGGTCGTGGTGTGATGTTACACCTCAGATTATT
>JALAJA010000079.1:37500-45000 GCA_023376005.1 Doryteuthis pealeii
GTGGGTGGTCCCACATAAATAGGCCTTTGTGCCTGACCCGTACAAGTGGGGTACGTGGAAAATATCAGAAGGAAGCAAACCATTCCCAATTCCTCCATTAAACCCTATCTTCCTGGCTGGCAGCTTTAAGCTTTGATCTTGGCATGTATAACACCATCAGCGGGCCGGGATGGCCATTTGCACATCCTTACTGTATCTCTCTGCATATTGCTGCACCTCCAAATCGCTGGCCACGATTCATCCGTGTCGTCTGCTATACCCAGGGCCCGTTGTGTCCCGGGGGGGGGGTTGCTCCCACCGAAAGGTGAACAATCAAATATCACAAAGAGAGAAAGGAAAAAACAAGACAAGACAAAGTCAGGTAAACATCAAAATGGCAGAGAGGTACATGGTACTTGCATTACTTCATCCAGTCATTCCTATCTGCTACTATCTCAACTTCTATTCTGTACTGTCGAGGTGGGAGTGGGTGAATTGCCCGTCCCTGTTGCTTTAAAGACTTTTGCTAAGGTGGTCTTCCCTCTCGAAGTTGCTGGTTTCAACTCATCTACTCGACTGTCCGGTTTTAACTGCCAACTGACTTTCAAATCTCCTAGAACTTCCAGTTCGTATGCAACACGCATATATTCTTCCGCATACGCCCAAATTTCATATATAGTAACATGTATATTATATTCATATATAGTAATAACATGTATATGATATTCATATATCTCTTATTATAATGGAGATTGTGTGTTTTTCTGTCTGTAACCGAAACTATATTACTATACAAATCACAATTCCTTTTGTTATTTACATCCCATTCCCATGAATTTATTTTTTATTTAAACCTCAATTATTAATAAAATTGTTTTACATCATTAAGACTCTTGACTATATCTACATACTAATAACATGCAATTGTATTTAAATATACAACAAAAGAGCGGTTTACAGTATGAATGGGAAGGCTAATTTGCATATTGATATTAAAAAATTTGGTTTTAATAAATATATGCTTATTATTATTGATTTCAAATTGTTTGGGATTTTTTTCTTATTGAATATGAGCAACAATTTCGGGGATAAATCTTAAAAGAAATCCATTAATAAGAAATAACTGTAATTTTATTCTTTACTTCCTATTTTAACTAAATAGTTAAATTAGGAAAATTTACCAATGAAAGACGGGAGTAATGGAAAATGATGGAAGAGTTAGTTTCAAAGTTGTTCTATTTTTCGATTATACCCACTCTGTTCCAAATGTTTTTATCTGCATTCTTATTCATTTTCATTAGCCTTTCTAATTTAATATGATATTTTATTATATTAAAACTTAAATACATATATTTATTGCTAGTAGAAATAACATCTACTAAAAAAGTAGTTATATGTTCTAAATGAACAGCAAAATTTCAGTGAAAATGGCAAGTCAGCCATTTTCTTTTTTTAATTGAAATTAAATGTGATACGCAAGTTAAAATCAAAATCAAATGTTAATTTGGCTTTCAATAAGAGGAAACTTTAAATTGATCAACTTAAATTGCACTCGCCAGAAAAAAAAGCCTATAAAATAAGTTACAGAAAATTGCTGTATATATATATATTTACCAACCACTCCGCACAAGCAGGATGCGACACAAGGTCAATTTCTTAAGCGGAGTTTAACAGGTTTGAATTCAGAGTTTTCCTTCTCCTAGACATATTTACCAACCCATCCACACGGGCAGGATGCGACACAAGGTCAATTTCTTAAGCGGAGTTTAACAGGTTTGAATTCAGAGTTTCCCTTCTCATAGACTGGTTACCTAGCCATGGTTAAAGAGTCCAGTCTGCCCTGCTGTTTACCCATAGCTGGAGGGAGAATTGGATTCATACCTTTACCGAGGGTATTAGCGCTATGTTAAATGCCAACAGCTTTGAACTCGCGTTGACGAGTCCATTTCCTACGACTCTAACCATTAGACCACGCGCCCCAGAAAATTACTGTATATGTGGGTCAAATGTTGTTGATTTTTTTCTTTTTGGTATCAATTGATACAGAATTTTAATTCTTTCATATAATGTTTATAAAACACTTTGCATAGTCTCCATCATAAATGATGCATTAATTTATATGGATCATCTTCCTTTTAAGAAGTGTGGGTATAGCTTGTACTGGTGGGCAGAGAATGTGGGAGAATCAGCCAAGTGAAATCTATTTGAATCACGGAAGTAGATAAATTAGATATATTAGATATAAGATATATTAGAAAATGATTTTAAAAATGTGTTTAAAAATGTGTTTAAAAATGTGTTTAAAAATGAGTTTAAAAATGTGTTTAAAAATGAGTTTAAAAATGAGTTTAAAAAATGTGTTTAAAAATGAGTTTAAAAATGTGTTTAAAAATGAGTTTAAAATGTTTTAAAATGATGTTTTAAAAATGAGTTTAGAAATGAGTTTAAAATGTGTTTAAAAATGTGTTTAAAAATGAGTTTAAAAATGAGTTTAAAAATGTGTTTAAAAATGAGTTTAAAAAATGTGTTTAAAAATGTGTTTAAAAATGTTTAAAATGTGTTTAAAAATGTGTTTTAAAAATTTAAAAATGTGTTTAAAAATGAGTTTAAAAATGTGTTTAAAAATGTGTTTAAAAATTGAGTTTGAAAAAAAAAAAAGAAAAAGGGACCTATAAAAAATGAACAGACAAAATATCCCTCGGCATAAAATATCCCGACAAGGTTGACAGGCCGTAAAATACAAAGAAGAAAGAAAAAAAAAAGCAGAAAGAAATTGAACATTCATCACAACGATAAGATCTGTGGATGTGGAGGGCATTAAAGGAACAGTTTTAAAGGTGCTTCGGTTAATAAAAAACTCGGTGGAGTAATTGCGTTGAATCCCAAAGGGGGGGGACTATTTTGAAGCGAATTAACGACTCGCTCGTTGTTTATTTCAGTCTTGGTAAACACAAGCTCCAACCTCGATACTTCTTTGAATTTTATTTCTGAACGCAGCTTGTATGCAATACGCACATGTCCTCTCTCGCATACGCCCAAATTGTCACACTTACAAAACGCCGGGGATGTTGGTTTCCGGATGGGAAAAAAATAAAAGTAAATAGATATTGAGCGGATATGAGTGTCGGGTTTGTTGACTAAAAAGAAACAACAATACGAACGACAACAAAAAACGAACGATTTGTACATAGATACTCAAACGTATCGAGACGTTGACAAAATTCCCACGACCAGAGAGCGAGGCGAATTACGCTCGAATGAAGGCACGTGGGGGCCACAGAACGAGAGAGAAATGCCAAATCTGTTGCTATCAACGATTAACACATGGAATTAAAATAAACCACTGGCGGATATCAAATTATAGTAGGAAATATTAGGTTTGGTTGGTTGGTTGGTTGGTTGGTTTTTACGGCATGTCAATACTTGTTGGGTTATTTTAAGCCAAAGACATTTTGTTTTATTCATTCTTGATTGTTTGGATGGTTGGTTGGATTTTATGGCATGTCAACCCTTGTTGGGTTATTTTATGCCAAAGACGTTTTGTTTTATTTATTCTTGGTTGGTTGGTTGGATTTTATGGCATGTCAACCTTGTTGGGTTATTTTATGCCAAAGACATTTTGTTTCATTCATTCTTGTTTGGTTGGTTGGATTTTACGGCATGTCAACCCTTGTTGGGTCATTTTATGCCAAAGACGTTTTGTTTCATTATTCTTGGCTGGTTGGTTGGTTGGTTGGATTTTATGGCATGTCAACCCTTGTTGGGTTATTTTATGCCAAAGACATTTTGTTTTTATTCATTCTTGGTTATTTGGTTTGTTGTTGGATTTATGGCATGTCAACCCTTGTTGGGTTATTCTATTTCAAAGACATTTTGTTTCATTCATTCTTGGTTGGTTGGTTGGATTTTACGGCATGTCAATACTTGTTGGGTTATTTTATGCCAAAGACGTTTTGTTTCATTCATTCTTGGCTGGTTGGTTGGTTGGTTGGATTTTACGGCATGTCAATACTTGTTGGGTTATTTTATGCCAAAGACGTTTTGTTTCATTCATTCTTGGCTGGCTGGTTGGTTGGTTGGATTTTATAGCATGTCAATACTTTTGGGTTTTTATGCCAAGACATTTTGTTTTATTCATTCTTGGTTGTTGGTTGGTTGGTTGGATTTTACGGCATGTCAATACTTGTTGGGTTATTTTATGCCAAAGACGTTTTGTTTTATTCATTCTTGGTTGGTTGGTTGGTTGGTTGGATTTTACGGCATGTCAATACTTGTTGGGTTATTTTATGCCAAAGACATTTTGTTTCATTCATTCTTGGTTGGTTGGTTGGATTTTACGGCATCTCAACCCTTGTTGGGTTTTATTCATTTTTGTTGGGTATTCAATTTTTTTAAACCCAGTTCTTTTAAAACACAACTTCAATTAAAATAAACCACAGGCGGACATCGAATTATAATAGGAAATATTAAGTTTAGTTGACAAAATTCCCACGACCAGGGAGCGAGGCGGATTACGCTCGAATGAAGGTCCGTGGGGACGAGAGAGAGAGAGAGAGAGAGAGAGAGAGAGAGAGAGAGAGAGAAGAGAGAGAGAGAAGAGAAAGAAGGAGAGAAAGAGAGAAAGAGAGAAAGAGAGAGAGAAAGAAAGAAAGAGACCAATAAGGGTTGACATGTCATAAAATCCGACCAACAAACCAAGATTGAATGAAACAAAATGTCTTTAGCATGAAATAACCCAACAAGGGTTGACATGCCATAAAATCCAACCAACAAACCAAGAATGAATAAAACAAAATGTCTTCGGAATTAAATGACCCAATAAGGTTGACATTCCGTAAAATCCAGCCAACCAACCAACTAAACCTAATATTTATTACCTAATTATATAAGATGAAAAGAAGGAAAGAAGAGAGAGAGAGAGAGAGAGAGAGAGAGAGAGAGAGAGAGAGAGAGAGAGAGAGAGAGAGAGAGAGAGAGAGAGAATGAATAAAACAAATGCCTTCGGCATAAAATGACCCAACAAGGGTTGACATGCCATAAAATCCTACCAACCAACCAAGAATGGATAAAACAAATGAGCATAAAATAACCCAATAAGGGTTGACATGCCATAAAATCCTACCAACTAACCAAGAATGGATAAAACAAAATGTCTTCGGCATGAAATAACCCAACAAGGGTTGACATGTTATAAAATCCAACCAACAAACCAAGAATGAATAAAACAAAATGTCTTCGGAATTAAATGACCCAATAAGGTTGACATTCCGTAAAATCCAGCCAACCAACCAACCAACTAAACCTAATATTTATTACCTAATTATATAAGATGAAAAGAAGGAAGAAGAGAGAGAGAGAGAGAGAGAGAGATAGAGAGAGAGAGAGAGAGAGAGAGAGAGAGAGAGAGAGAGAGAGAGAGAGAGAGAGAAATGTCAACTCTGCTACTATCATTTGACGATTAACACATGGAATTAAAATAAACCTCAGGCGGATATCAAATTATAACTAGGAGCACCTATTAATATACCACAGTATGATAATTAAATCATTAGAACGCTTGATATGTTTTTTTTTCTTAGGAGTTATTGCGAAATAGTTCAATATGTAAAAAGTATAATAATTTAACTAGCAGGACTTGTGGATATGCAACAGTAGGATAATTAAATTATCAGAACGTTTGATATGTTTACTTAGGAGCTATTGCAAATAGTTCAATATGTAAAAAAATATAATAATCTTGATTTAACTCTCTTTCTATCTGTGTCTCTCTCCTTCTCTCTCTCACTCACTCAATCTTTTTTCTAGTTCCTTTATTATTATTATTATTATTACAAGCAGGAGCTGTGGATATACACAATGTGATAATTCAATTGTTATTACGTTTGATATGTTTACTTAAGGGCTATCGCTAAAATAGTTCAATATGTAAAAAGTATAATAATCTTGATTTAACTCTCTCCACTAGCAGCACCTGTGGATATACCACAGTATAATAATTTAACTATTACAACGTTTGATATGTTTACTTAAAAGCTATTGCGAAATAGTTCAATATGTAAGGAGTAGAATAATCTTGAATTAATCTCTCTCTCTCTCTCTCTCTCTCTCTCTCTCTCTCTCTCTCTCTCTCTCACACTCTTTTTTTCTTTCCTTCTTTTCATCTTACATAATTAGGTAATAAATATTAGGTTTAGTTTGTTGGTTGGATTTTACCGAATGTCAAGCCTTGCTGAGTTATTTTATGCCAAATACATTTTGTTTTATTCATTCTTGGTTGGTTGGTTGGATTTTATGGCATGTCAACCCTTGTTGAGTTATTTTATGCCGAAGATATTGTGTTTTATTCATTCTTGGGCGGTTGGTTGGATTTTATGGCATGTCAACCCTTGTTGGGATATTTTGTGCCGAAGACATTGTGAAATACTTCAATATGTAGAAGTATAATAAGCTTGACTAGTAGGACCTTTGGATATATCACAGTATGATAATTTAATTATTACAACATTTGATATCTCTCTCTCTCTCTCTCTCTCTCTCTCTCTCTCTCACTCTTTTTTTCTTTCCTTCTTTTCATCTTACATAATTAGGTAATAAATATTAGGTTTAGTTGGTTGGTTGGCTGGATTTTACGGAATGTCAACCCTTATTGGGTTATTTAATTCCGAAGACATTTTGTTTTATTCATTCTTGGTTGGATTTTATAACATGTCAACCCTTATTGGGTTATTTTATGCCGAAGACATTTTGTTTTATCCATTCTTGGTTGGTTGGTAGGATTTTATGGAATGTCAACCCTTGTTGGGTTATTTTATGCCGAAGATATTTTGTTTTATTCATTCTTGGGCGGTTGGTTCGATTTTATGCATGTCAACCCTAGTTGGGTTATTTATGCGAAGGCATTTTGTTTTATTCATTCTTGGTTGGTTGGTTGGTTGGTTGGCTGGTTGGTTGGATTTTATGGCGTGTTTTATTCATTCTTGTTGGGTATTAATTTTTTTCAAACCCAGTTCTTTTAAAACACAATTATAATTAAAATAAACTCCGTAGGACATCAAATTATAACTAGCAGCATGATAATTTAATTATTACAACGTTTGAGATGTTTACTTAAGAGCTATTGCTAAATAGTTCCATGTATAAAAAGTATAATAATCCTGATTTAACTCTCTCTCTCCCCTCTCTCTCTCTCTCACTCTTTTTTCCTTTCCTTTTTCATCTTTTCATTATCTTCGATTGAAACAGATTGGCGTTATAGCTTCCGCATGCGCACCCTCTCTCTGCCATTCCCCTACTCTCTTTCTTTCTTCATATATATATATAATCGGCTAAAAGCCATACCTAATAAACACAGTGTTTATTTACGTACTCTCATACTGTTGTATAGGAAGTCAATAAAAAGTGGAATATAAATAAGTTCAAAACGAACGAAGAATCTGGGATTGGCCAGCTGGTGTAGTGGTTAGAATCTCCGCCTGTCAGCTTGGCAGTCGAGGTTTCGTCACACACGGAGCAGTCTCCCAT
>JALAJA010000079.1:47500-70000 GCA_023376005.1 Doryteuthis pealeii
TTTTTCTGGGTCACCCTAATTTTGACACCTTTGTGCAAGTTCAGCTCATCAAAATGAATAAAATAACTTTTTCGGCATTAAATAACCCAACAAGCGTTATTGATTTCTAAGAAGAAACTTTAAAAAATGTTTTAAAATGCTTATAATAGGGACTATTTTAAGTGCTGCATAAATCTTCACTTAGATATTTTTTAGCAAAATTTATTAAAAATTACACATGTAATATTATTTTTCTTTTTTTACTGATGTTCATTATGTTACTACTTTTCAACCAAAACAAAAATTGCACCTCAAATAATCGATTTAATTTATTTTAATTTTTTTAAAGAAATAGAATACCCATCAAAAATGAATAAAATAACCTTTTCAGCATAAAATAACCCAATAAACATGATTGATTTCGGACCATATTACCTTTAGGCATCCCTTTTTGATCTCGATTAAGAAAGGACATGTTTTTCATTTACACCGTCAATATCTGGTTGTCTGATAGGGGTTTGGGTTAGGAGTTAGGGTTAGGGTTAGGTGTTAGGGTTAGTTTTATAATTTAAAAAAATCTAAAAATCGTCTGTTAAAACATTTGAAATGTTACTTATTCTACAGTAATATGCATATTGTAAACTTTAGTGCCATTCATTTTCTATAGAATTTATATACCTCACTATAAAGCATTTTTCAAATACATCTATCGTTTAATGGTCTTATTTTTTTAATGGTCTTATTTTTAAGGTATAAGAATTCACTAAACACCGCTTCCATAGTCGACAAAGTGCAAGAGTGCCAAAACGCCTACAAATCCTAGAATCAATTTGCACCCCCCCCCCAAAAAAAAACAACTAAAAAACTAACATAAATAAAATAGCATTCAACTCCGGCACCAATATATTAAACATTATTAATAATGAATGCTCTAACCATAGCATCCTCCACCAACAATGAACCCTCCAAACAGAATAAACCTGCAGCTACAAAAAAAAAAAAAAAAACAAAAACAACCCCCCCAAAAAAACAAACAAGAACCCCCCCCCCCCCAAAAAAAAAAGAAAGCAAAAAGAAAAACAAAAAACAAAATGTAATAATAAACAAACACACACGTCAGACTTGAGAAATCTTTTTTCTTCTTAGAATACTGTTATAGTTTACTGAGAGTTTATATACTGTTAGAAACGTCAAAGATTTACACAAAGGGGAGGTAATGATAAAATAGGGGAAGTAACTCTCAATTACTTATTACACAAACCCTGCAATAAATACTCCCAAAATGAAAAAAACTCGCATCAACAAAAAAAAAAACAACAACAAAACAATCTCAACAAATATCCCTTCTCAAAAGCAACCATAGACATGGTTGAAAGCGCCGGGGAAGAAAATTTGAGGCGCCTTCTCTATCATCTGAAAAACGACAATATGGCTTGAATGTATATACTTGATGATCATCAAGAAATATTTCGTGTTTTTTTAGCAAAACCTCTTTAAATAATATATATACATATATATATATGAAAAATAGACGGAAATTAATCCGACAGTATGAAATTTAACATTATGAAAAAACATATGATGTTTGTTATGTAATTGCTGACAGTACTGTTTCGACCAAATCGACAAGTTGGTCTTCATCAAAGAGCGACATAGATGGGAAGAGAAGATATCCGTTAAAAAAGACTGTTTACAGAAAACGAACGCTGAGTTCAACCGCTGAAATTTTTGAAAAATGCATGTTCTGTTTTAAAAATAAAATAAATTTTATTTTAAATTTTTAAATGCTTCTGATTTTTTAAAAATTAAAAATAAAATTTATTTTATTTTTAAAACAGAACATGCATTTTTCAAAAATTTCAGCGGTTGAACTCAGCGTTCGTTTTCTGTAAACAGTCTTTTTTAACGGATATCTTCTCTTCCCATCTATGTCGCTCTTTGATGAAGACCAACTTATCGATTTGGTCGAAACAGTACTGTCAGCAATTACATAAAAAACATCATATGTTTTTTCATAATGTTAAATTTCATATATATATATATATATATTAATTTTTAATTCTAAACTTTACCGGTGTGGAAAAACCCAGGTAATTAAAAAAAATTTCAAACATCTGGGGAAAAAGATTTTTAAAAAAATGAAAAGACCGGCACATCCGTACTTTCTGAAAATAATAATCAGTATCGTATGTATTGGTCAAAAGAAAAAAAACCCGGGGGAGTTTTCTAAGTTTTATATGTAGAAAGTGCTCAATACATTAAGTAGAGCATGATTATAAGAATCATTCGGGTGAAACCTAGGTAGATAGTGTCTGACTCATGTAGATCCTTACACACACACACACACACCACACACACACACACCACACACACCACATATATACTTTCTTCTTCTTTCTTCTCTTATACTCTCTTCCTTTCTTTTCATATGGTTTTCTTTCTATTTCTTTCCTTCTTCTTTCTCTCTTTCTTTCTTTCTTTCCTTTTCTTTATTTCTTTCTTCCTTCTTTCTTTCTTCTTTCTTTCTTTCTTTCTTATGTTTTACTTGTCTTTATTTCTCTCTCCTCTTATCTAACATATGTTGTTTTCTTTCTTTCTTTCTTTCTTCTTTCTTCTTTTATACTCGCTTCCTTTCTTTCATATGCTTTTCTTTCTTTCTTCTTTCTTTCATTATTTCTTTCTTTCTTTTTTTCTTTTTTTCTTTGTTTCTTTTTTTTCCTTTCAGACTTTTCTCTTTCTTTCTCTATTCTTTCTTTCTTCTTTCTTTCTTTCTTTCTTTCTTTCTTTCTTTAACACAAACTTCTTCCTCCTTCAACTCCACAGTGGAGCCCCCCTCCCTCCAACCTTAAATGCCTACTCTCCCTTCCTATACCCTTTTCTTTCTTTTCTTTCAAATCTGCACCTCCCCTCTTCCATTTCCCACCGTTACTGCGTTCCGCTCGGAAAGCACAGAGACAACATGTTACCCCCAGGTAGCATATGTCACCTGACCGTAACAATAGACAAGGGCGGCACGTGCCGACAACGCGATATACTTACCTCCCTACTACCATGTCAATTAGCACACACACACACGTGCTGGCACGAAAGAAAAAAATAAAAATAAAAAATAAAACACAAAAAAAAAAAATACAGCAAACAAAAAATTAAAAAAATTGAAATGTGAGTTAAAAAGTCTCCATCGCCAGTAAAAAACATTTAAGATGAACACACACGCACACATGATATATATATAATATTATATATATATATATATATATATATATATATATATGAGGAGTAACGGATTGAGTAAATCCGATCAAAATGTGATTGAAAATTGGAGGAAAATGCGGATAAAACACAAAACAACTTCGAACACACACACACAACACACACACACACACACACACACACACATATATATATATACGTATAATATATAATATATATATATATATATATATATATATTCAGTTTGCATATAATATATATATATATATATATATATATATATATGTAGTGAACTATTATATATATATATATATATATATGTATATATATCTAGTTTGCATATATATATATATATATATATATATATATATATATATATATGAGTAAACGGATTGAGTAAATCCGACAAAATGTGACTGAAAATTGAGGAAAATGCGGATAAAACACAAAACAACTTCGATCAAATGATATTTCGTCTCTGTGTGTAACAAAAACTTCGTCACATACCGAGGCGAGTGTTTTATAGATCTAAGCGAAGGAATAAATGTTGAATTTAGAACAAGTGGTGGCATATACAATCAGCAACGCTTTTAAAGCTAAGTCAAAATTTCCTTGCAGGTAGTGCGAGATCTTCTCCTTGCAGACGATGCCACTCTATTAGCACACAGCCTAGAAGACGTGCAGAACTTTCTTGATAAATTCTCTGAGACATCAAAAGCATTTGTACTTACTATCAGTATAAAGAAAACTGAACTACTGATCCGCCTGCAGCATGCAATCCACGTCTTGCTAATCCATTTGCCTTCATTAATGAAAAAGCATTAAAAATTCTTGACACGTTTACTTATCGGATCAACAGTCACTTCTGAATGGAAAAATGGACACAGATCCATTCCAAAATAGCTAACGCCAGCACTGCATTCGCGCAATCTGAAGCACCGATTATGGAACTCCAAAGATGTATCTCTCAAAAATAAAAATCGACATTTACAGATCAGTCGTGCTTTCAATTCTAATCTATGGTGCCGAAAATTGACACTTTACCGCAAGCACATAATCAACTTGACGCTTTCACATGCGCTGTCTTCGTGCCATTTGTGGTATAAAATTGGATGATAGAATGAAAAATAGTGCAATACTAAAAAATGTTAACAAAATTGCAGGCACTGAAACCTTACTAGCTAAGTTCAGCTTAGGTGGACTGGTCACTTTTCAGAATGAATGAGAACAGGCTTCCAAAAAAAGATATTATACGGACAACTACTAAATACTAAACGTTCTATTGGACGTCCACTCGTGCGCTCTAAAGACAAATTGAAGGACAATTTGAAATGCCTCAATATCGACCTGAGTACCAGGGAAAATCTAGCATCAAATCGGAAAGAATGGTGTAAGACATGTTTCACTAAATTAAAGAGCTTGAAGAAAAATAAACTTCAAAGTTCCGTGATGGCTCCGATTACAAGAAGGTTACCAAGTCCAGAGAAGAAATACCTGAAGAAGGCCTGGAGGCACATCGGCCGAAACGTTGTACAGATAACAATGAAGATGAGGACAATAGTTCGAATAATACAAATAATACTCCAAAATTATTTTTTAATTTTTATTTTCACTTTATTTTTCGATTTTCGGTACTTATTTACTACCAGTGCAGATTCTTTAAAAAAATGTTTTCTTCTATTCACACTTTGGTCTTTTGTGTTTTTATTTATGCCAGAAAATAGTATCACTCACATATATGCTACACCGATATTTTGTGCCCAAAAAAAACAAGGAAGGAGTCAAAGTTAAGTGACCTGAAAAAAATCAGAATTGTTGAAGTAAAATAACTATAGCATTATGAAAATTTATTCATTGATAAAATTTAACACTAAAATTTCATTTAAAATCGGATAATTCCCTGATTTTTGGTATTTTTTTCAAACGTGTGGGGTCAGAATTGTACAAAAATAAAAACACGGATTTTCAACGAATTTGGGTATATCTAAAAGTAAAGTAAATTCGACGGGGTGGCCTTAAAGTCGGTATCCAGCCAGTCAGCGAGGGAGGTCTATCCCCTTTTCAATAGCGCTAGACCAAGGAGATTGTTTTAGCATCTGAGGTGTGAGCGCCACACATACCATCAGCTCCTTACTTTACCGCACAGATCCCTGTGCTACTCATATGCTGAGTTGGCGAGGACCGTAATGGAATTTTATTACGTGCTGGTTCTCGCTTGCTGGTGAGTTGTTAAAAGTGTCTCTGTTAATCACTCTCCCATCTCCCTTTTACTCGCATAGATAAACTAACACATTTAACGTGGAGGTTAATCAAGAGATAAATAGAGAGGGAAATGAGTGATATGCAGAAGGTAAAGATAGGGACGGGTAAGTTTTGACTTGATTGCAAATTACGACTAATTAGAACCAATTAAAATGGATTTTTTGCCAAACATAATTTAATCTAAAACTAAGAATAATTTAGTATAACTTTTGTGTAATTAAACTAAACAGTAAAAAAAGCCTTTAGGAGATAAAAGTCGATTAACCCAGCTTTAGTTATAATAATAATAATAATTAATAATAATAATAATAAGTATATATATATATATATATATATATATATATATATATTTGCAGGATTGACATTTTCTCGATTTGTTTAACCTTACATTGAACCATATATGCCCGCCTAAATTCATAATGGTTAACTAATTAATTTTTCAAAATTAGGAATGACTTTAATTAAGCACATATCTCCAAAAATCGTCGGCTAAAAGCCATATCAAATAAAACACATTGTTTATTTTACGTACTCTCATATATATATATATATATATATATATAATATATATATATATATATATACATATATATTTGTTTAGATGCTATTTTCATCAAGTTTGTAATTCCTGTGCATCTGGTTGCGATAGTAAAATGTTATTTTGAAGAAGTATTTGCTGTAGTTATGTTTTTCTTTGTGACTAGCGTCTATTTTTGGATGATTCTGTTTGATTTGTTCGTCAATGACGTGATTAGGAAATCCGTTATTAAACCAGCGTCTGTTTGATGTTTTTGAGTTCGGAGTAGAATATCGGCTTTGAGGAAGAAATGAGTGTTTGCGCGATATATTCGTTTTTTTTATTATAGCTTTTTTTGTACCTTTTATATATATATAATATATACTAATATATATATATATATATATATATATATATATATATATATATATATATATATCTTATTATAATGGAGATTGTGGTTTTTCTGTCTGTAACCGAAACTAAATCACTACTCAATCACAATTCCCTTAGTTATTGACCTCACATTCACCATGAATTTATTTGAATTTTACCTCAATTATTAATAAAATTGTTTTACATTATTAATACTGATTAACCATATTCTACATACTAACACATGCAATTGTATTTATATATACAACAAAATAGCGGTTTACAGTGTGAAACGGAAGGCTAATTTGCATATTGATATTAAAAATGTATTTTAATAAATATGTGCTTAGTATTATTGGTTTCTAACTGTTTGGTTTTAATGATATAAGCAAAAATCTCTTCAATTAATCTTAAATGAATCATTAACAAGAAAAAATAACTGTAATGTTATTCTTACTTTCTTTTAACTAAATACTTGAATTAGGAAAATAACAATGAAAGATGGGAGTGATGGAAGAGTAAGTTTCAGTGTTCTACTTTTCGATATATCCCCTTTTTCAAATCTTTTTATCTGCATTCTTATTTAGTTTCATTAGCGTTTCTAATTTATACGATATTTATTACATTAAAACTTAAAACTGGCACCCGGAGGGTGCATTATATTTGCTAGTTTATATAAATATATTGAAAAGGTAAAATGGATATTAATCCACAATATGAAGTAAAGTTTATAGGAAAAGAAAACAACAAAATCGTTATATGTTTTGCTGACAAACGTTTGTTTTGATCCTATGAAGAGGTCTTTTTCAAAGCAAATGGAAAAAAAAACGAAATAAAAATATCATAGATCCCGAGGCACAGAACGCTCTCGCTCATACCGGAAAATTAAAAAAATGGTTTAAAAATGCGTATTTTGTGTGTTAAAAATAAAATAAATTTTTTAAAAAATTATAAGCATTTTTATATGAAAAAAACTCAAAAGAGTTTGCAGTAAAATTTCAAAAAGTTCAGGAAAATGTTCCGGCTACAAAAGAAGAAATATAACAAGTCCGACAGTGTAATAGATGAAGTTGTAAAATTTCGGGATCTTTTTATATTCAAATATAATTAAAAGTAAAATTTAAATAATAATTTAAAGGAAACAAAAATTATATGTAGTTGCCACAATATGAATTTTTTCGCTTATTGATCTTGCATTGAAAAAAATCAGAAATCATTAATAACGTAAAAGGGTTAATCTTATGCCTATTATTGATAACATTTTTGGATTCCCGCGCCTAAAAGCTTTCTATAAACCAAATTTTTAGGGAGTAGGGGAGCCTCTTAGAACCACATTTTATAGACAAAAATAGATTACAAAATGTCGCCATTTTTCTGCGCCACCCACTCAAAATTTTTCGAGTTTAAAATCGGACATTAACTCGGCGAATATTTCGAATTGGAAGCGTCAAATATTGGGGATTGTCCTAACTTTAACTTAGTCTACACCTGTACTAAATATCAAAGCATTTTAGCATGACAAAACTGTTGCAAAATGATTTCCAAAACTTTGATTTTGGATATTTTGAATATATTAGCCATCTTCTATGTTGTATTATTCTTAATGCCTTCATTTGAATTGCTATCAATCTCAAACAGGTCTACCCAAACATACCGGAGGGTCCGGTGGCTTTTGGCCCTGGACCTCGTAAGCTAACATCGTTGTTCCCATGGGACCATAACCCCAGGCAACACCTGCCCCCTCGATTTAAAGGGAAAGGGCTGGGTTATTGCCCGGTGCCTAAGCGTACCCTTTTAGGGGAATGTCGATGGGTCAACGCATTTTTTTTGCCACCCTCCACCCATGAGTTTTGGTTCGTGGTTGGTCCCACAATAAGTAAGTAAAGTCGTTCAGGGCGGCGCCTAATGTCAGTATCAGCCATACAGCGAGGAGTCTATCCCCTTTTTCAATAGCGCGTAGACCAAGGAGATTATTTTAGCATCTGAGTGGAGCGCCACACCTACCATCAGCTCCTTACTTTTACCGCACAGATCCCTGTGCTACTCATACGCTGAGTTGGCGGGGGCCCGATATCGAACTAGGAACCTTGTGGTTTCTAGCCGAACACTCTACCGACTGAGCTACACCGGTCCCACAATAATAGGCCTAACCCATACACGGGTACGTGGTAAATATTCAGGTCTCCCCATAGACTGCACAAATGTATTTTGTTTTGAATTACATTTTACATTACAAAACATCCTGAACATTTTGCTTATTTTCCATCCTTTAATGTTAGAACCAACAAGCAAACATATCAATTTGACATTCTTAAAACATTTGCATATCTGTCACATTCAATTAAGTGATCATTTTGAGCGAAACTAGCTATAACCTAACTGAATAAACCACACACACACACACACACACACACACACACACACACACAAAAACAAAAAAAAAAAAAAACAACAAAAAACAAACAAACAAACAAATAAAACAAAAGAAAAAAATTCAAAACGAATAAAATTCGCATCAAACAAACACTACAACCGAAAGTCGGCCAGAGGAAATGCTTGGGTTAAAAATATCGGGCATTTCTTCACCCTCTGGATTCAGCTATATGGAAACAACATAGAAAACTTGAACGTCTACCTCTGAAGAATCATAATAAAGAAATTTAACAATTTTAACATAAAAAAAAAACCAAAACATTTTTGTCATATATGTGCTAGAAGGCGGTGGCTGAGTTCTACATGTCCTGGGAGATGATTGGTAATTTCTATCTGATTGTGAGATTCCAGTTATGGATGTTTGGGGAATGTGGCAGCAATCTCATTGCTCCCCGGTTTCACTCTGACTCGGAGGTGGTAGTACATATTGGTCCCATGTATGGTTTAAATGGAAAAATGTTTTTATAAAAAAGATTGAGTATCCATTAAGAATAAATTTTATTTCAAAACATTGTTGGCATTAAATGACCCACCGAAGTTGATATGCCGTAAACCAACCAAACCAACCAAACCAAATAACTTTGGAGAAATATACAAATAATAACGTTGCCTCGGATTCTTTGTTCGAAACTCCTTCTACGGTTGGACGAATTAGTCAGGATCTGAAAAGACGTGGATCGATTTCAACGAAATTGATTTTCTCCACTTCGGCTCGGAAGCCATTGAGGAGAAGGCATTATAAACCTTATAGTAGGTAGTAACGAGTTATACCTCTGTAGTTCTTAGCGAATCCGACGTCGCTTTTTGGTGAATAGAAGGATTCAAACCCTTTCGCCCATTTCTCTATTGTAATTAGTTTATTTACTGCATTCTTTGGTTGGTTTCTTGTTAATGGCGTATAAACCTTCGTGGGTTATTTTAATTTTATTTTTAAGCAAATAACAAATAAAAAATTCAAAATATTTAGATATCTTTTTTATTATTTTAATTCAAAACATATGACAGGTCTTTTTGAATAAATACTATCGAGTTTCGAAAAAAAAAAATCATATATATAAAAATCTATATCCATTATCTATCTATCATATCTACTATCTATTCTATCTGTCTGCTAATATCTATCTATCTATCTATCTATCTACTATCTATCTATCTCAGTCTGCTAATATCTATCTACTATCTCAGTCTGCTAATATCTATCTATCCTATCTATCTGTTCGCTAATATCTATCTATCTATCTATCTATATCTATCTATCTATCTATCCTATTCAGTCTGTTCGCTATCTATCTATCTATATGTATAATGTATCTATGTCTCTCTCTCTCTATATATTATAATATATAATTAATGTTGATATTATGATTTCACACTCATAACTTCAAGTTTCTTGGTAGTCCAATCATCAGATGAAATCAGTGGTTGAGATGTCAAAAACCAGTCGTGAAGATTTTCACGACTGGTTTTTGACATCTCAACCACTTCTCATCTGATGATTGGACTACCAAGAAACTCTGAAGTTATGAGTGTGAAATCATAATATCAACATTAATTATAATCTGCTCTGCTTTATTAGCATTTGACACCTTCCATGCAAATACTTTTCTCATTTATTACATTCCACATTCATTACTTATACTATAATACTACTATCATAATATATAGTATACTAATATATATTATATATACGATTAAAACTAAATGTTCGAAAAGAAGCCCGACTCTAGTTTTTTGGTAGTGTAGCTCCATAAATTTTCATAATAAAACGGAATGGTCCATTAGTTACCCGAAGTGACGACTCTCGCAAGAAATAAGAATTCAGCGATTAAGCGACACCAGATAATTAGAATTTACTTTTTTGCAATCATCTTGGACAATTTGGGCGGTCTCATTTTTAACCAGAGGGTATTGCAGGATGATAACGATCGGAAGATTTAGCAACAAGCGTATCAATATTTACCATTTACGAAACCATGTAGAACTGTTTTTCCTTTCTTTTTCCTTTCTTTCTTTCTTATATCAAAACCTTCTTTCTTTCTTTTTCCCTTTTTCTTTCTTTCTTTCTTTCTTTCTTATATCAAAACCTTCTCTCTTTCTTTTTTATTTCTTTCTTTCTTTCTTTCTTTCTTTCTTTCTTTCTTTCTTTCTTATATCAAAACCTTCTTTCTTTCTTTTCCTTTTTTCTTTCTTCTCTTTCTTTCTTTCTCATATCAAAACCTTCTCTCTTTCTTTTTATTTCTTTCTTTCTTTCTTTCTTTCTTTCTTTCTTTCTTTCTTTCTTATATCAAAACCTTCTTTCTTTCTTTTTCCTTTCTTTCTTTCTTTCTTTCTTTCTTTTTATATCAAAACTTCTTTCTTTCTTCTTTCTTCTTCTTTTCTTTCTTTCTTATATGAAAACCTTCCTCTTTCTTTTTTTATTTATTTCTTCTTCTTTTTCCTTTCTTTCTTTCTTTCTTTCTTTCTTATATCAAAACTTCTTCTTTCTTTCTTTCTTTCTTTCTTCTTATATTCAAAACCTTCTTTCTTTCTTTTCTTTTATATCAAAACCTTCTTTTTTCTTTTTACTTTCTTATATCAAAACCTCTTTCTTTCTTTTTCCTTCTTTCTTCTTTCTTTCTTTCTTTCTTTTTTCTTTCTTCTTTCTTATATCAAAACCTTCTTTCTTTCTTTTTCCTTTCTTCTTCTTTCTTTCTTTCTTTCTTTCTTTCTTTCTTATATCAAAACCTTTCTCTCTTTCTTTTCTTTCTTTCTTTCTTTCTTTCTTTCTTATATCAAAACCTTCTTTCTTTTTTTCTTTCTCATATCAAAACCTTCTTCTTTCTTTCATTTTTCATTTCTTTCTTTCTTTCTTTATTTCTTATATCAAAACCTTCTTTCTTTCTTTCTTTTCTTTCTTCTTTCTTTTATCAAAAACTTTCTCTCTTTCTTTTTTCTTTCTTGCTTTCTTTCTTTCTTTCTTTCTTTCTTTCTTTCGTTTTGCTTTCTTTCTTTCTTTCTTTCTTTCTTTCTTTCTTATATCAAAACCTTCTTTCTTTCTTTCTTTCTTTCTTTCTTTCTTATATCAAAATCTTCTTTCTTTTTTTCTTTCTTTCTTTCTTTTTGCTTTCTTTCTTTCTTTCTTTTTTTCTTTCTTTCACATGCAATTTTTCTTTTTTGTCATTGAATTATTTCTTCTTCTGACTTTTTCTTTTGACATTTATTTCTTTCTTTCTTTCTTTCTTTCTTTCTTTCTCATATCAAAAACCTTCTCTCTTTCTTTTTTCTTTCTTTCTTTCTTTCTTTCTTTCTTTCTTTCTTTCTTATATCAAGACATTCTTTCTCTCTTTCTTTCTTTCTTTCTTTCTTCTTCTTTCTTTCTTTCGTTTTGCTTTCTTTCTTTCTTTTTCTTCTTTCTTTCTTTCTTTCTTTTTTATATCAAAACCTTATTTCTTTTTTTTTCTTTCTTTCTTTCTTTCTTTCTTTTTCTTTCTTTCTTTCACATGCAATTTTCTTTTTGTCATTGAATTATTTCTTCTTCTGACTTTTCTTTTTGAAATTAATTTTCTTTCTTTCTTTCTTTCTTTTTCTTTTTCTTTCTTTCTTTCTTTCTTTCTTTCTTTCTTTCTTTCTTTCACATGCAATTTTTCTTTTTATCATTGAATTATTTCTTCTTCTGACTTTTTCTTTTGACTTTTATTTTCTTTCTTTCTTTCTTTCTTTCTTTCTTTCTTTCTTTCTTATATCAAAACCTTCTCTCTTTCTTTCTTTCTTTCTTTCTTTCTTTCTTTCTTTCTTTCTTTTGTTCATTCGTTCGTTCTTTCTTTCATTTGTATTTGCTTCTCTTTCCGCTTTTTCTATCTGTTCTTTCATATTTCCTTCTTTATTTTTCATTCATTCATTCATCCTTTCAATCGTTGATATTTTCTTCTTCTATTTTCTGACTTCTTCATTTGGCCTTTCTTTCTTTCTTTCTTTCTTTCTTTCTTTCTTTCTTTTTGTAATTTTTTTCTTCTTTTTCCTTTTTGTCTTTCTTTAATCTTTCTTTCTTTCTTTCTTTCTTTCTTTCTTTCTTATACTCTCTTCCTTTCTTTCATACGCTTTACTTTCTTTCTTTCTTTTCTTTCCTTCTCCCTTTCTTATGCTTTTACTGTCTTTATTTCTCTCTTCCTCCTTATCTTACATATTGTTGTCTTTCTTTTCTTTCATTATTTCTTTCTTTTGTCTTTCTTTTATTCTTTTTAATTATTTTTTTCACATTGTCTTTCTTTCTTTTTTCTTTCTTTCTTTTCTTTTCTTTATACTCTCTTCCTTTCTTTCATATGCTTTTCTTCTATTTCTTTCCTTCTTTCTTTCTCTCTTCTTTCTTTCTTTCTTTTTTCTTTATTTCTTTCTTTCCTTCTTTCTTTTTTCTTTCTTTCTTTCTTTCTTATGTTTTTACTGTTTTATTCTCTCTTCCTTCTTATCTAACATATTGTTGTCTTTCTTTCTTTCTTTCTTTCTTTCTTTCTTTCTTTCTTATACTCGCTTCCTTTCTTTCATATGCTTTTCTTTCTTTCTTTCTTTCTTTCATTATTTCTTTCTTTCTTTTTTCTTTTTTTCTTTGTTTCTTGTTTTTTTTCCTTTCAGACTTTTTCTCTTTCTTTCTCTATTTCTTTCTTTCTTTCTTTCTTTCTTTCTTTCTTTCTTTCTTTCTTTAACACAAACTTCTTCCTCCTTCAACTCCACAGTGGAGCCCCCCTCCCTCCAACCTAAATGCCTACTCTCCCCTTCCTATACCCTTTTTCTTTCTTTTCTTTCAAATCTGCACCTCCCCCTCTCCATTCCCACCGTTACTGCGTTCCGCTCGGAAAGCACAGAGAGCAACATGTTACCCCCAGGTAGCATATGTCACCTGCCGTAACAATAGACAAGTGGCGGCACGTGCGACAAACGCGATATACTTACCTCCCTACTTACCATGTCAATTAGCACACACACACACGTGCTGGCACGAAAGAAAAAAATAAAAATAAAAATAAAAACACAAAAAAAAAATACAAGCAAACAAAAAATTAAAAAAATTGAAATGTTGAGTTAAAAGTCTCCATCGCCAGTAAAAAACATTTAAGATGAACACACACGCACACATGATATATATATATATATATATATATATATATATATATATATATATATGAGGAGTAACGGATTGAGTAAATCCGACAAAATGTGATTGAAAATTGAGGAAAATGCGGATAAAACACAAAACAACTTCGAACACACACACACACACACACACACACCACACACACACACACATATATATATATACGTATATATATATATATATATATATATTATATAATATATATATATCTAGTTTGCATATATATAATATATAATATATATATTATATATATATATGTAGTGAACATATATATATATATATATATATATATGTATATATATCTAGTTTGCATAATATATATATATATATATATATATATATATATATATATGAGTAACGGATTGAGTAAATCCGACAAAATGTGACTGAAAATTGAGGAAAATGCGGATAAAACACAAAACAACTTCGATCAAATGATATTTCGTCTCTGTGTGTAACAAAAAGCTTCGTCACATACCGAGGCGAGTGTTTTATAGATCTAAGCGAAGGAATAAATGTTGAATTTAGAACAAGTGGTGGCATATACAATCAGCAACGCTTTAAAGCTAAGTCAAAAATTTCCTTGCAGGTAGTGCGAGATCTTCTCCTTGCAGACGATGCCACTCTATTAGCACACAGCCTAGAAGACGTGCAGAACTTTCTTGATAAATTCTCTGAGACATCAAAAGCATTTGTACTTACTATCAGTATAAAGAAAACTGAACTACTGTATCCGCCTGCAGCATGCAATCCACGTCTTGCTAATCCATTTGCCTTCATTAATGAAAAAGCATTAAAAATTCTTGACACGTTTACTTATCTTGGATCAACAGTCACTTCTGATGGAAAAATGGACACAGATCCATTCCAAAATAGCTAACGCCAGCACTGCATTCGGCAATCTGAAGCACCGATTATGGAACTCCAAAGATGTATCTCTCAAAAATAAAAATCGACATTTACAGATCAGTCGTGCTTTCAATTCTAATCTATGGTGCCGAAAATTGGACACTTTACCGCAAGCACATAAATCAACTTGACGCCTTTCACATGCGCTGTCTTCGTGCCATTTGTGGTATAAAATTGGATGATAGAATGAAAAATAGTGCAATACTAAAAAATGTAACAAAATTGCAGGCACTGAAACCTTACTAGCTAAGGTTCAGCTTAGGTGGACTGGTCACTTTGTCAGAATGAATGAGAACAGGCTTCCAAAAAAGATATTATACGGACAACTACTAAATACTAAACGTTCTATTGGACGTCCACTCGTGCGCTCTAAAGACAAATTGAAGGACAATTTGAAATGCCTCAATATCGACCTGAGTACCAGGGAAAATCTAGCATCAAATCGGAAAGAATGGTGTAAGACATGTTTCACTAAATTAAAGAGCTTTGAAGAAAATAAACTTCAAAGTTCCGTGATGGCTCCCGATTACAAGAAGGTTACCAAGTCCGAGAAGAAATACCTGAAGAAGGCCTGAGGGCACATCGGCCGAAACGTTGTACAGATAACAATGAAGATGAGGACAATAGTTCGAATAATACAAATAATACTCCAAAAATTATTTTTTAATTTTTTATTTTCACTTTATTTTTCGATTTTCGGTACTTATTTACTACCAGTGCAGATTCTTTAAAAAAATGTTTTCTTCTATTCACACTTTTGGTCTTTTGTGTTTTTATTTATGCAGAAAATAGTATCACTCACATATATGCTACACCGATATTTTGTGCCCAAAAAAACAAGGAAGGAGTCAAAGTTAAGTGACCTGAAAAAAATCAGAATGTTTTGAAATAAAATAACTAATGCATTATGAAATTTATTCATTGATAAATTAACACTAAAAATTTCATTAAAATCGGATAATTCCCTGATTTTTGGTATTTTTTTCAAACGTGTGGGTCAGAATTGTACAAAAATAAAAACACGGATTTTTCAACGAATTGGTATATCTAAAAGTAAAGTAAATTCGACGGGGTGGCCTAAAGTCGGTATCAGCCAGTCAGCGAGGGAGTCTATCCCCTTTTCAATAGCGCTAGACCAAGGAGATTGTTTTTTGGCATCTGAGGTGGAGCGCCACACATACCATCAGCTCCTTACTTTACCGCACAGATCCCTGTGCTACTCATATGCTGAGTTGGCGAGGACCGGTAATGGAATTTTATTACGTGCTGGTTCTTCGCTGCTGGTGAGTTGTTAAAAGTGTCTCTGTTAATCACTCTCCCATCTCCCTTTTACTCGCATAGATAAACTAACACATTTAACGTGGAGGTAATCAAGAGATAAATAGAGAGGGAAATGAGTGATATGCAGAAGGTAAAGATAGGGACGGGTAAGTTTTTGACTTGATTGCAAATTACGACTAATTAGAACCAATTAAAATGGATTTTTTGCCAAACATAATTTAATCCTAAAACTAAGGAATAATTTAGTATAACTTTTGTGTAATTAAACTAAACAGTAAAAAAAGCCTTTAGGAGATAAAAGTCGATTAACCCAGCTTTAGTATAATAATAATAATAATAATAATAATAATAATATATATATATATATATATATATATATATATATATATTTGCAGGGATTGACATTTTCTCGATTTGTTTAACCTTACATTTGAACATATATGCCCGCCTAAATTCATTAATGGTTAACTAATTAATTTTCAAAATTAGGAATGACTTTAATTAAGCACATATCCTCCAAAAATCGTCGGCTAAAAGCCATATCAAATAAACACATTGTTTATTTACGTACTCTCATATATATATATATATATATATATATATATATATATATATATATATATACATATATATTTGTTTAAGTGCTATTTCATCAAGTTTGTAATTCCTGTGCATCTGGTTGCGATAGTAAATGTTATTTGAAGAAGTATTTGCTGTAGTATGTTTTTCTTTGTGACTAGCGTCTATTTTTTGGATGATCTGTTTGATTTGTTCGTCAATGACGTGATTAGGAAATCCGTTATTAACCAGCGTCTGTTTGATGTTTTTGAGTTCGGAGTAGAATATCGGCTTTGAGGAAGAAATGAGTTTTGCGCGATATATTCGTTTTTTTATTATAGCTTTTTTGTACCTTTTATATATATATATATATATATATATATATATATATATATATATATATATATATATATATATATATATCTTATTATAATGGAGATTGTGGGTTTTTCTGTCTGTAACCGAAACTAAATCACTACTCAAGTCACAATTCCCTTAGTTATTGACCTCACATTCACCATGAATTTATTTGAATTTTAACCTCAATTATTAATAAAATTGTTTTACATTATTAATACTGTTAACCATATCTACATACTAACAACATGCAATTGTATTTATATATACAACAAAATAGCGGTTTACAGTGTGAACGGGAAGGCTAATTTGCATATTGATATTAAAAATGTAATTTTAATAAATATGTGCTTAGTATTATTGGTTTCTAACTGTTTGGTTTTATTTTAATGAATATAAGCAAAAATCTCTTCAATTAATCTTAAATGAAATCCATTAACAAGAAAAAATAACTGTAATGTTATTCTTTACTTCCTCTTTTAACTAAATACTTGAATTAGGAAAAATAACAATGAAAGATGGGAGTGATGGAAGAGTAAGTTTCAGTTGTTCTACTTTTCGATTATATCCCCCTCTGTTTCAAATCTTTTTATCTGCATTCTTATTTAGTTTCATTAGCGTTTCTAATTTAATACGATATTTCATTACATTAAAACTTAAATACTGGCACCCGGAGGGTGCATATATTTGCTAGTATATATATATATATGAAAAGGTAAAATGGATATTAATCCGACAATATGAAGTAAAGTTTATAGAAAAGAAACAACAAAATGTTATATGTTTTGCTGACAAACGTTTGTTTTGATCCTATGAAGAGGTCTTTTTCAAAGCAAATGGAAAAAAACGAAATAAAAATATCATAGATCCCGAGGCACAGAACGCTCTCGCTCATTACCGGAAATTTAAAAAAAATGTTTAAAAATGCGTATTTTGTGTTTAAAAATAAAATAAATTTTTTTAAAAAATTATAAGCATTTTTATTAATGAAAAAAACTCAAAAGAGTTTGCAGTAAAAGTTTCAAAAAGTTCAGGAAAATGTTCCGGCTACAAAAGAAGAAATATAACAAGTCCGACAGTGTAATAGATGAAGTTGTAAAATTTCGGGATCTTTGTTATATTCAAATATAATTTAAAAGTAAAATTTAAATAATAATTTAAAGGAAAAAAAATTATATGTAGTGCCACAATATGATTTTTTCGCTTATTGATCTTGCATTGAAAAAAATCAGAAATCATTAATAACGTAAAAAGGGTTAATCTTATGCCTATTATGATAACATTTTTGGATTCCGCAGGCCTAAAAGCTTCTATAAACCAATTTTTAGGAGTAGGGGAGCTCTAGAACACATTTTATAGACAAAAATAGATTACAAAATGTCGCCATTTTTCTCGCCACCCACTCAAATTTTTCGAGTTTAAAATCGACATAACTCGGCGAATATTTCGAATTGGAAGCTCAAATTTGGGGGATTGTCTAACTTTAACTTAGTCTACACCTGTACTAAATATCAAAGCATTTAGCATGACAAAACTGTTGCAAATGATTTCCAAAACTTGATTTGGATATTTTGAATATATTAGCCATCTTCTATGTTGTATTATTCTTAATGCCTTCATTTGATTGCTATCAATCTCAACAGGTCTACCCAAACATACCGGAGGGTCCGGTGGCTTTGGCCCTGGACCTCGTAAGCTAACATCGTTGATCCCATGGGACCATAACCCCAGGCAACACCTGCCCCCTCGATTTAAAGGGAAAGGGCTGGGTTTATTGCCCGGTGCCTAAGGCGCTACCCTTTAGGGGGAATGTCGATGGGTCAACGCATTTTTTTTGCACCCTCCACCCATGAGTTTTGGTTCGTGGTTGGTCCCACAATAAGTAAGTAGAGTCTATCCCCTTTTCACTAGCGCTAGACCAAGGAGATTATTTTAGCATCTGAGGTGGAGCGCCACACCTACCATCAGCTCCTTACTTTACCGCACAGATCCCTGTGCTACTCATACGCTGAGTTGGCGGGGGCCCGATATCGAACTAGGAACCTTGTGGTTTCTAGCCGAACACTCTACCGACTGAGCTACACCGGTCCCACAATAATAGGGCCTAACCCATACACGTGGGGTACGTGGTAAATATTCAGGTCTTCCCCATAGACTGCACAAATGTATTTTGTTTGAATTACATTTTTACATTACAAAACATCCTGAACATTTTGCTTATTTTCCATCTTTAATGTTAGAACCAACAAGCAAACATATCAATTTGACAATTCTTTTTAAAAACATTTGCATATCTGTCACATTGCAATTAAGTGATCATTTTGGAGGAAACTAGCTTTAACCTAACTGAATAAACCACACACACACACACACACACACACACACACACACACAAACAAAACAAAAAAAAAAAAAACAACAAAAAACAAACAAACAAACAAAATAAAACAAAGAAAAAATTCAAAACGAATAAAATTCGCATCTAACAAACACTACAACCGAAGACGGCCAGTGGAATGCTTAGTTAAAAATATCGGGCATTTTCTTCACCTCTGTATTCAGCTATATGGAAAACAACTAGAAAACTTGAACGTCTACCTCTGAAGATCATAATAAAGAAATTTAACAATTTGAACATAAAAAAAAAAAAAAACATTTTTGTCATATATGTGCTAGAAGGCGGTGGCTGAGTGTCTACATGTCCTGGGAATGATGGTAATTTCTATCTGATTGTGAAGTTCCAGTTATGGATGTTTGAGGAATGTGAAGCATCTCCATTGCTCCCTGGTTCACTCTGACTCGGAGTGGTAGTACATATTAGGGTCCCATGTATGGTTTAAATGGAAAAATGTTTTTATAAAAAAGATTGAGTATCCATTAAGAATAAATTTATTTCAAAACATTGTTGGCATTAAATGACCCACCGAAGTTGATATGCCGTAAACCAAACTAAACCAAACCAAATAACTTGGAGAAATATACAAATAATAACG
Source organism: Doryteuthis pealeii (assembly GCA_023376005.1). NCBI lineage: Eukaryota > Metazoa > Mollusca > Cephalopoda > Myopsida > Loliginidae > Doryteuthis > Doryteuthis pealeii. The sequence goes on from JALAJA010000079.1 coordinate 67,503, forward strand.
TTGCCTCGGGATTCTTTGTTCGAACTCCTTCTACGGTTGGACGAATAGTCAGGATCTGAAAAGACGTGGTTCGATTTCAACGAAATTGATTTTCTCAACTTCGGCTCGGAAGCAATTGAGGAGAAGGGCATTATAAACCTTATTAGCTATGGTAGTAAGAGTTATACCTCTGTAGTTCTTAGCGAATCCGAGGTCGCTTTTCTTGGTGAATAGAAGGATTCAACCTTTCGTCCATTTCTCTATTGTAATTAGTTTATTTACTGCATTCTTTGGTTTGGTTTCTTTGTTTAATGGCATATAAACCTTCGTGAGTTATTTAATTTTATTTTTAAGCAAATACAAATAAAAAATCAAAATATTTAGATATTCTTTTTTTATTATTTTAATTCAAAACATATGACACGTCTTTTTGAATAAATACTATCGAGTTTCGAAAAAAAAAATCATATATTGATAAAAAATCTATATCCATATCTATCTATCTATCTATCTATCTATCTATCTGTCTGCTAATATCTATCTATCTATCTATCTATCTATCTATCTATCTATCTGTCTGCTAATATCTATCTATCTATCTAGTCTGCTAATATCTATCTATCTATCTATCTGTCTGCTAATATCTATCTATCTATCTATCTATCTATCTATCTATCTATCTATCTCAGTCGTTCGCTATCTATCTATCTATATGTATATGTATCTATGTCTCTCTCTCTCTCTATATATATATATATATAATTAATGCTCATCTCTCTCTCTCAATATATATATATATATACGCCTAAATTGTCGAAAAGAAGCCCGACTCTAGTTTTTTGGTAGTGTAGCTCATAAATTTTCACACACACACACACACACACACACAACCATACACACACCATATATATATATATATATATATATATATATATATATATATATAAAGTCGTCTGGTGGCCTAAAGTCGGTGTCAGCCAATCAGCGGTAGACCAACGAAATTGTTTTTGCGTCTGAGGTGGAGCGCCACACCTACTATCACTCACAATATAACTATATATGATGTGTGTGTGTGTGTGTGTGTGTGTGTGTATGTGTAAATTGAAAATTTATTTTACTGACACGTGTTTCGGCCAGGCGTTTATCCGTGCGTACATGTATTCTATCTATCATCATTTTAAATACAAAATGAAATAACAATAACAATAATAGAAAAAATACAGAAATGTTTAGTATACAAAGTATTTAAAATAATACTAGATAGCATATGTATGCACGGATGAACTTCTGGCCGAAACACGTGACAGTAAAATAAAATAAAATAAATCCTATTTCATCCATTCAACATTTTATTTCCTTTATTTTTCATTTATATATATATATATATATATATATATATATATATATTATTTTTATTTAAAAAAAAAAAATTATTTTATTTTATTTTTATCTTTTTAAATAATAAAATTAAAATTTAAAATTTTATTTTATTTTATTTTTATTTTTAAAAAACAGAATATGCATTTTCAAAAAAAAAAAAACGTTGTAACGGTTTACTCACACCGTCTTTCTACCATCACAAACATTTCGCTCTTGATGAAGGCCGCTTTAATAAAAGGTCGAAACAGATTTCTGTCAGCGAATTATAATATCATTTGTTTGTTTTTTCTAAAAATATTTATTTCATACTGTCGTTTTCATTTCCATTCACTTTTCATATATATATATATATATATATATATTATATATTAAATTTTTACTTGAAGGCACTTACAACGCATGTATCGCATAAAATTCGATACTTTTTCTTATAGAAAATGAACTTGACAAGTGTAATCCCAGCAAAGGATCGCTCGGTATGTAGAATACCGTACAGACTGTTTCGACTTTATTAAGTCTCATCAGCGGTATATACTAACGATTTCCCTCCGACAGAAATCGAAACCGGGACTTCAGCAGACACAGTAAAACACTAGTGAAACACTATTTCGCCTCGGCCACTGTACACAGCTGACCATCCCAGCGAAATTAAGCTTGTCAAATGATACTACACGCCTCTACCATAATAGGTAAGGGGGGCGTTTTTTGAGAGAATAATAACAACAACAGACCGTATGCCCTTCGGCGAAGTGAATAAGATTTTTGGATGTTTGTTTATTTTAGAAACGTTGCTAAATAAAGTATATATTAAATTTTTACTTGAAGGCACTTACAACGCATGTATCGCATAAAATTCGATACTTTTTCTTATAGAAAATGAACTTGACAAGTGTAATCCCAGCAAAGGATCGCTCGGTGTGTAGAATATCGTACAGACTGTTTCGACTTTATTAAGTCTCATCAGCGGTATATACTAACGATTTCCCTCCGACAGAAATCGAAACCGGGACTTCAGCAGACACAGTGAAACACTAGTGAAACACTATATCGCCTCGGCCACAGTACACAGCTAACCATCCCAGCGAAATTAAGCTTGTCAAATTACTACTAATACTACACGAAAAAATGATATTACACAA
>JALAJA010000079.1:72500-100000 GCA_023376005.1 Doryteuthis pealeii
TTTGTTCACATTTTTATTGATAGCATATTCATAATTCTTTTATGAAAGTAACAATATCTATTTGTCATCGAAATAGCAGATGTTCTACTAACGTTGCCGAATCTTTTTTTGCTAAAATTTATTAATAGTACATTTTAAGATTTTATTGAGGAATCGAGAATTACATTTATCACCGAAATGGAATGGCAGCTGCCCTTATATATATGTATGTGTGTATGTGTGTGTGTGTGTGTTTATATATGTATATATATCTGTCATTATAGCATACTGTGCGACCCTNGAACCCTAACAATAACAACAACAACACACACACACAGACACACACACACATATACATATATATATATATATATCTTTTTTTCTTTCTTTCGACGGGGCAGCCTAAAGTCGGTATCAGCCAGTCAGCGAGGGAGTCTATCCCCTTTTCAATAGCGCTAGACCAAGAAGATTGTTTTAGCACCTGAGGTGGAGCGCCACACCTACAATCAGCTCCTTACTTTACCGCACAGACCCTGTGCTACTCATACGCTGAGTTGGCGAGGACCGGTATCGAACTAGGAACCTTGTGCTTTCTAGCCGAACGCTCTACCGACTGAGCTATCCCGGTCACACACACACACACACACACACACACACACACACACACATATATATATATATATATGTATATATATATATATGTTAGTGTTATGTGTTATATATATATATATATATATATATATATATATATATATGTGTGTTACATACATATATATATATATATATATATATATATATATGTTAATGTCCCATCAATAGGTTAAATAGAAAACAATGAGTTTAAAAACGTGTTTTTAAAAGTTAAAAAAAAAATTGTTGAATACCCATCAAGAATGAACAAAACAAAATGTCCTTAACATAAAATAACCCAACAAGGGTTGACATGCCGTAAAATCCTACCAACCAACCAACCAACCAACCAAACATCCAATAAGGGAATATAAATCATCATAATTATGTTCCGATTCCAAAATGTCTGTCCAGAGACTCGCAGAACAACAAAAATTTGAATATCCATCAATAATGAATAAAAGAAAACGTCTTCGGCATAAGATAACCAACAAGGGTTGACATGCCGTTAAATCCAACCAGCCAACTAATCTATCAACAGAGCTACTCGATGTAGTTTTTTGCTGGTCGGCTTACACTGGTGTGTCCGCGTGTTGTTGTCCACAGGAGAACAGATACCTTTAATGAATACCAAGAAATTATCTAACAGGATTCTGGGTACAGATTTCTTTCTTTCATTCAATCAGAAGGGCGTTTTCCTTTTCTTTATTTTATTGTAAGAAATTTATAGTTTTTTTACAACTTACAAAATGACACATTTGTTTACAATTACACGACCGTGATTTTTTTTTTGTATTCATTCTCTTCTCTCTTGAACTTAATGGCATTCTTTATTGTTATACAATAGAATTACACAATGGATTTACTCGACGAGAATCTATATATATATATATATATATATATATATATATATATATATATATATATAAGATTTTTGGATGTTTGTCTATTTAGAAACGTTGCTGAATAAAGTATATATTAAATTTTTACTTGAAGGCACTTACAACGCATGTATCGCATACATGCGTTGTAAGTGCCTTCAAGTAAAAATTTAATATATAATATATATATATATCTTATCTTATTATAATGGAGATTGTGTGTTTTTCTGTCTGTAACCGAAACTATATTACTACTCAAGTCACAATTCCCTGTGTTATTAATATCACATTCTCAAAGATTTTATTTTTAATTCAAGCTCAATTATTAATAAATTTATTTTACATTATTAATACTGTTAACCATATCTACATACTGACAACATGCAATTATATTTATATATACAACAAAATAGCAGTTTACAGTGTGAACGGGAAGGTTAATTTGCATATTGATAATAAAAAATCGAGTTTAATAAATATGTGCTCAGTGTTATTGATTTCTAACTGTTTGGTTTTATTTTAATGAATATAACTAAAAATCTCTTCAATGAATCTTAAATGAAATCCATTAACAAGAAAAAATAACTGTCATTTTATTCTTTACTTCCTCTTTTAACTAAATACCTAAATTAGAAAAAATAACAATGAAAGACGGGAGTGATGGAAGAGTAAGTTTCAGTTGTTCTAATTTTCGATTATACTCCCCTCTGTTTCAAATCTTTTTATCTGCATTCTTATTTAGTTTCATTAGCCTTTCTAATTTAATACGATATTTTATTACATTAAAACTTAAATACTTGCACCCGGAGGGTGCATATATTTGCTAGTATATATATATATATATATATATATATATATATATATATATATATATGTGTGTGTGTGTGTGTAAAACCATATATATAGGGGCTGGGTTAGCTCAGTCGGTAGAGCATTGGGCTAGAAACCACAAGGTTCCTATTCGATGACGGTCCTCGCCAACTCAGCGTATGAGTAGCACAGGGACCTGTGCGGTAAAGTAAGGAGCTGATGGTAGGTGTGGCGCTCCACCTTAGACGCCCCAAAAACAATCTCCTTGGTCTAGCACTATTGAAAAGGGGAGGACTCCATTGCTGACTGGCTGATACCGACTTTAGGCCGTCCGACGACTTTACTTACTTTATATATATATATATATATATATATATATATATATATATATATATATATGTTTGGATGTGTAATGACAGAGAATTTTCCTTTTTGCGTAATTTAGACGTAAATTTACACATTACCCCCCCTATATATATATATATATATATATATATATATGTGTGTGTGTGTGTGTTTGTGTGTGTGTGTATATATATATATATATATATATATGACTTTTCTGAGTATTCTAGTGGATTGCAGTAATGCAGTATTCTAGATGATCCCAATTCTTGCCCTGGTTTCCAATTATGATTATTATTATTATTATTATTATTATTATTATTATTATTATTATGCAATTTTTTTTACATAGCTGATAGTCTTTTACTGATGTTTGAGTGATAACAAGTCTTCTCAGGTCTCCAGTACTCTTTTGAGTATTCTAGTCGATCTCTACAATGCTTTGTCTAGATGGTCTCAATTCTTCCTCTGATTTCCAGTTCCTCCAGTCTTTTTAGAAGATTTTTGGGGCTGGTCCAAGTGCATCAACTACAATTGATATCACTTTTACCCTCATATTCCACAGCTTTTTCAATTCTCTGGCAAGGTCCCGGTATTTGTATATCTTTTAGTTTTCCTTCATCTTCACTCTGAGATCTGCTGGATGACACGTTCTCTTTTATTATTCACTCCTTTTGAGTTTCACTGCCTTTCACTGTAGTCTGAGTGACAACAAGTCTCCTCAGTTCTCCAGGACTCTTCTGAGTATTCTGGCAGATTGCAGCAGTGCAGTATTCTGGATGGTCTCGATTCTTCTTCTGATTCACAGATTTTCCACACATTTTTCCAATCTTTTTGGGACCGTTCCAAGTGCACCAACTACAATTGATATAACTTTGACTTTCATATTCCATAACTTTTTCAGTTCTCTGGCAAGGTCCAGGTATTTGTCCATTTTTTCATTTTCCTTCAGCTTCACCCTGTGATCTGCTGGAACTGCAAAATCCACCAGTTGACAAATTCTTTTTTTTTGTTAATCAACATTAGGTCTGGTATTCTTGCTGGGATAAGGCGATCCGTTTTTATCTCAAAGTCCCAGAGAATTTTATGCGTTTCGTTCTCAAGAACATATTCTGGTTTATGCATATACTATTTTGTTGTGTGGTCAAAATTTAATTTTTTGCATAATTCCCAGTGGATCACATTTCCAACCCAGTCATGCCTAATTTTGTACTCCCGTTGTGCTAGTTTGCTACATTTGCATAGTACATGGTTTACAGCCTCATCTCTGTCACCGCATAGTCTACATTTACTATTTTGTTGGGTCTTATCAATTTTTGCTTTGATATAGTTTGTCCTAATGGCATTATTCTGTGCAGCAATTATTAGTGATTCAGTTTCTCTTTTGAAGTTTCCTTTTCTTAACCATGTCCAGGTTTTTCATGTGCGACCTCTCCGATTTGTCGTTTGAAGTGTCCATATAATTGTTTTTTTCCCATTTTTGTTTTCTAATCTTTGTTGTTTTTCTGTTTGTCCATCTGTCACATCTACTTTTGTTGGCTGCCATAAGTAATCTGTCTTTGCTCTTTTTTGTGTAGTCTTCGGGTTGTTGGATTGTGGCCTCTACGCAGTCCCCTATGTTGGCAAGACCTCTTCCCTCTTAATACATGGCGGAATTTTTGGTTTAAAAAAAGTGCGACCTATCCGCGAGTATATACAGTAATTATTAACCATATTATCTTTAGGCACCCCTTTTTGATCTCGATTAATAAAGGACTTGTTTTTCATTTACATCGTCAATATCCGGCTGTTTGTTAGGGGTTAAGGTTAGGGTTAGGGTTAGGGGTTAGGGTTAGGAGTTAGTTTTATAATTTAAAAAAAATCTAAAAATCGTCTGTTAAAACAACCGGATATTGACGGTGTAAATGAAAAACATGTCCTTTCTTAATCGAGATCAAAAAGGGGTGCCTAAAGGTCATATGGTCCATAATTACTGATATAAAAAAAGGATATAAAAAAAGGATATAAAAATATATTCATTTTAACAACAAAGTGTGTTTTTCATAACCTTTTATCTATACATATACAGTCGGATTCATTTCCTTACTCTTAACTTTATATATATATATATATATATATATATATATATATATATATATATATATGTGTGTGTGTGTGTGTGTGTGTATATATATATATATATCTCATTCACCGGAAGGTAAGCAGACAATATTGGATACATATACATACATAAAAATTCATACAACAGATATTCCAAAAATAAGAAATTACAGTTATTCGCCCATTTCATTCATAACATAAAGAAAAAAGAAAGGAGGAAAAAGAAAAAACAGAAGAAGAGAACAAAAAAAAAAAAGACAAAAAATATAACCACACAAAAAAAGACTGAAGCACGTACATAGCCTCTGAAGATAAAAGGTTTGCTTTGAAATCGATAAGACAAAAAAAAACATCTTTTTGTTTTTATTTTTTATATGCATTGTAATTGCCTTCAAACCATTAATGTATTATAACATACTTAACAATGCTTCAAGAAAATTACCAATTACTTTATATATATATATATATATACATATATTAACCTGAGTGGTTGGGAAAATCTAGCCTCAAATCGAAAGGAATGGCGTAAGACATGTTTCGCTAGACTAAAGAGCTTTGGAGAAAAGCATCGAGATCAGATCCGCCTAAGTTTAAAACAAAACCGTCTGACTCCCGCCTTTAGAATATTTCATTTGTCAGTGTGGCTTCATAGCTCGCAGCAAGGCTGGGTTGCTATCACACTCAAGGAAACACAAAATGTCTTCTTGATAGCATGCACAACATGGGAGGAAACAAATCACTCACTGCTGACCCTCATCTATCGTTCACGATGGGAGAGTCCACCATATATATATATATATATATATATATATATATATATATATATATATATATTTGGGAATAAAAAGGGCTTAAATACCATGGGTATCGTGATTATAGACCATTTCCACTCGTGGGTATCTGGGGCCCACAGAGCTTCTTCAGACCACGTATATCTTTTATTTAGACAGGCACATGGCCAAATTCATTTTACATTTATACATTTCTCCCCTGTCTAAATAAAAGATATACGTGGTCTGAAGAAGCTCTGTGGGCCCAGATACCCACGAGTGGAAATGGTCCATAATCACGGTACCCATGGTATTTAAGGCCTTTTTATTCACAAATAATTTTGCTCTGTTTATAATAATTAAACATTGAGCTCTCATACGGAACCTAAACTCTACAACAAACTACTGGTAGGGAATAGGACCAGCCTAGAATCACCTTGTACCAAGAAACTTGGTACCACAACAAAGAAGAAAAAAGTATATATATATATATATATATTGTTGGCATTTCACATAGCGCTAATACCCTTGTGAAAGGTATGAATCCATATATTCTCCCTCCAGCTATGGGCTAAATAGTAGGGCAGACTGGGCCCTTCAGCCTTGGGTAGGTAACCAGTCTAGGAGAGGGATAACTCTGAATTCAAAATTCCTGAGGTCGGTCGTTGATTGGGTTTGTGGCAACCTTTGATGCACCAATTCTTTCCTATCGACTGTGCCAAAAAGTGTGGATGGTCCAACACAAGCCTTCACCACTATAAACAAATCACTGTGTGGGTGTTCATTGTGTGTGTGAACCCTCATGCGTCGAAAATCGACGAGAGCGTTCATAATATATATATATATATATATTGAATTTTTTTCAATTGCAAAAGTTACAATTTATTTTGTAAAAACGGATTTTAAGTAGCCTCTTGGCAGGCATCTTGATCGAAATTGACCGAAAAAATCGTTTTAAATATATCAAAAATAAATTATATGTGTAATATTATTTTGCTTTTTTACTGATGCTCATTATGTTACTACTTTTCGAATTTGACCTTAAATAATCAATTTAATAAATTTTAGTTCGTTTTTAAAATGAAAAGCAGATGATATTTTGGCAGATCTTACTCTTTTCCCTAATCATCTAGCGAGAGCTTAATGGGTGGCCCAACGGGTCACGTTTTGTCTAGTATATATATATATATATATATATATATATATATATATATATATTATATATATATCACAACAAATGCTTTCCTGGGTGCTTCTCAATTGTATCTTTACATTTTAAATGCGTATATTCATCTGAGTGTGTATGGAGAAAGGTTGATTTTTTTTAATGCTGAAATCATTTGAGAATGACGTACGAACGATTACGCGCGAAGATAAAGAATGAGATCGTGGGAAAATTCAGTTAAAATTTGAGACACTCACTGAATTTATATACAATCGACCACAATAGTTGAAAATGGAAGCATTATCGAAAGATAATAAAAACAACAAAAAACTTGAATCATTTTGATATTGCGGACTGTTGTCCTCATCATGTATAAACACAATGTTCAGGCTATTATAACCTTGAGCCTTCTTTAAGTGTTTTTAATTACCTTAAAGTAAGTCATCATCAGACGATAACCTTGAAATCAAACGTGGTCTCGGAGCTAGAATATCATTACCACTAGTTCAAGGGGCTCAATGCTACGAGACTTATTGACAGAAATGTGACTTGATACAGAATAAAACATAAAGACAACGTTGGAATACGAATAATTTTGATATTTCGGACTGTTGCCCTCATCTTTATTGTTGTATATATAAACAAAATGTCCAGGCCATTGTAACCTCGAACCTTTTTTAAGTAATTTTTAATTACCTTAAAATACGTCATCATCAGACGATAACCTTAAATTCAACGCGGTTTCGGGGCTAAATATCATTGCTACTAGTTTACGAGGCTCCAAGCAGTATAAATGCTACCAGACTCATTGACAGAAATGTGATTAGATATAGAAAAAATAAAACGGAAGAAAACGTTGGAATATGAATAATTTTGATATTTCGGGCTGTTGTCCTCATCTTTATTGTGGTATATATGTTGTACCTAACAAAGGTTGCTAAATGAGAAATCTTTATAACATTAACAAAATACAATACTTGCCAGCGGGATGAAGAACGTAAACCACTGCTAGTGGTATAAGACTACTCAGTCAGCATAATACTCCCGTATTTTTAAGGACGGGGACGTACCAATCATTGCTCATAGGCAGGGTATATAACAATACATAAACACAATGTTCAGGCCAATGTAACCTTGGGCTTTGTTTAAGTGTTTTTTAATTACCTTAAAGAAAGTCATTATCAGACAATAACCTTGAATTCAAATGTGGTTTCGGAGCTGAAAAATCATTACCACTAATTCAAGGGGCACCAGGTAGCATAAATGACATCAGACTTATTGACAAAAATGAGATTAGATATAGAAATGCTTAGAGTCACATGAACTAGTGGTAACGATATTTTAGCTCCGAAACCACGTTTGAATTCAAGGTTATCGTTTGATGATAACTTATTTTAAGAAAATTAAGAAACACCTAAACAAGACCGAAGTTACAGTGGCCTGAACATTGTGTTTATACATACCACAATAAAAATGAGGACAACAGTCTGAAATATCAAAACTATTCATATCAAACCTCATAAATACAGTCAAACACAAACTTTTTATTTATTTTGAGATCAAAATGTTAAATTTAATTAAAAATCATTAAAAAATTTTTTTTTTATATGTGATATTATGATACCGGTCCCCACCAACTCAGCGCATGAGTAGCACAGCTTAGGTTATTTGATTTTTTGTTGATTTTTAAAGTTGTTAGGTGCCGGTTTAGCTAAGTTGAGAGATAATTTGCATGGGAATCGCAAGTTTCCAGGTTCGATACCGGTCTCCACCAACCCAGCACATGCGTAGCACAGCTTAGGTAATTTGATTTGTGCAATTACAATTGGTATGACCTTCATTCTCATGTTCCACAGTTTTTGTTTTTCTTTCATTTCTCTGGCAAGCTTATTATTATTATTATTATTATTATTATTATTATTATTATTATTATTATTATTCTCGCCCTTCTTCTCACCCCTTTTTCCTTTTCTTTCTTCTCGCCCTTCTTCTTTCTGGTCGTCTTCTTCTTCTAACACCTCTTCCTTCTGGTATAGATAGATAGATAGATAGATAGATAGATAGATGTGAAATAAAAGGTATATGATAAAACAATAGGAATATAATTTAAATGAAAAACGAGAACAATTTCAGAGAGATACCAGCTCAGATAGATAGATAGATAGATAGGAATAGACTTAGATAGATAGAAACAGAAATAGGGTTGTATAGGATTAGCTACCTCCCCTCTATACCATAAATAATGGTTGCATCTGTCTGATAAATAGCTGTTAGACAGACGAGACGAGGAGTTAGTATGTATATATATACTACAACCAAGCGCTTAGACTGAGATAGATAGATAGATAGATAGATAGTGATATGAACAGACTTATATATATATATATATATATATATATATATATATAATAGAGAGAGAGAGAGAGAGAGAGAGAGAGAGAGAGAGAGAGGGAGAGAAAGAAAACAGACAGAGAGAGACAGAGAGAGACAGAGAGAGATAATGAAAAGACTGCAGCAGGTACATAGATAGATAGATAGACAGATAGATAGATAATGAAAAATTGAAAAAGATAGATAGATGGGAGCTGACGGTATGTATGGCGCTCCACTTAAAAAACAACAACAACAAAAAACAAAGAAACAAACAAAAAAACAAACAAACAAAAAATATCCCTGATCTAGCTAAAGGAGGTTAGACTCCCTGTCTGTTTGGTTTATACCGACAATAGTCCATTCAGTTGACTGTTTCTTTTTAGAGGAACTGGATATCAGAGGAATAATTGAGACCATCCAAACAACAGCATTGTTAAGATCAGCAAAAATACTCAGGAGAGTCCTGGAGACCTGAGGAGACTTGTTGTCACTTAGACACCAGTGAAAGATAACCAGCTAACGCTGGGATGAAAAACTATAATAATAATAATAATAATAATAATAATAATAATAATAATAGAAACCAAACTCAACAGCAGAAATCTGATCAAAGGAATCAATACCTGGGCTGTCCCCATTATAAGATACTCTGGACCATTCTTAAAATGGACAAAAGAAGAACTCAGACAGATTGACCAAAAGACTAGAAAATTAATGACCATGCATAAGGCTCTACACCCGAGAGACGATAGAGATATATTATATGTATCAAGAAAGGAAGGGGGAAGAGGTCTTGCCAACATAGAGGACTGCGTAGAGGCCACAATCCAACAACCCGAAGACTACACAAAAAAGAGCAAAGAAAGATTACTTATGGCAGCCAACAAAAGTAGATGTGACAGATGGACAAACAGAAAAACAACAAAAACTAGCAAACAAAAATGGGAAGAAAAACAATTATGTGGACACTTCAAACGACGAGAGGTCGCACATGAAAAAACCTGGACATGGTTAAGAAAAGGAAACCTCAAAAGAGAAACTGAATCACTAATAATTGCTGCACAGAATAATGCCATTAGGACAAACTACATCAAAGCAAAAATTGATAAGACCCAACAAAATAGTAAATGTAGACTGTGCGGTGACAGAGATGAGACTGTAAACCATGTATTAAGCGAATGCAGCAAACTAGCACAACGGGAATAAAAAACTAGGCACGACTGGGTTGGGAAAGGTGACCACTGGGATTTATGCAAAAAATTAAATTTTGACCATATAAAAAAATGGTATATGCATAAACCAAAATCTATTCTTGAGAATGAAACGCATAAAATTCCCTGGGGATTTGAGATAAAAACGGATCACCCTATCCCAGCCATGAGACCAGACCTGGTGTTGATTAACAAAAGGCAGAGAACGTGTCGACTGGTGGACTTTGCGGTTCCAGTAGATCCCAGGGTGAAGCTGAAGGAAAACGAAAAGATGGATAGATACCTGGACCTTGCCAGAGAACTGCAAAAGCTGTGGAATATGAGAGTGAAATGATACCAATTGTAGTTGGTGTACTTGGAACGGTCCCAATAAACTTGGAAAAAAGACTGGACGATCTGGAAATCAGAGGAAGAATTGAGACCATCCAGCCTACTGCACTGCTGCAATCGGCTAGAATACTCAGAAGAGTCCTGAAGACCTGAGGAGACTTGTTGTCACTCAGACTCCAGTGAAATACCATCAGCTAACGCTGGTGTGAAGAACTCTATGATAATAGTATAGACAAACTAAGAAAACTATGGACTATTAAGGTGAAGGTATAACTTGGAACGACCCCGGAAAGTATAGAAAAGAGTCTGGGTGAACTGAAAATCAGAGGAAGAATCAGGACCACCCAAACTACAGCAGTGTTAAAATCAGCAAGTATACTCTGGAGACCTGACGAGACTTTTTGTCACCCAGCTTCCGGTTAAGGTGGGAGTGAAAAACTCGAATGCAGTAAAATAATAATAATAATAATAATAATAATAATAATAATAATAATAATAATAATTTTGCATCCACCTCTCTCGTGGATGCAAAATTATTATTCATGGATGCAAAAATAGAGCGCCCTGGTGTCTCAACCAAGACAGGGAGAAGGGTGAGACGGAGAGGAAAGTAACCTCGACTGCAAGGAGAGCCAGAAAGAGAGAGAAAAGCAGGTACCCCCAAAAAGCATCACAGTTTATATGCATTCGGTGCGCTAAAGACAGTCACTCAAGAATTGGCCTGTCGAGTCACTTGCGCAGATGCAGATAATTTTTTGGACACTACGCCATCGTCCTTAGTGGACGGAAAGGACTCTAAGAAAATAATAATAATAATAATAATCTTATTATAATGGAGATTGTGTGTTTTTCTGTCTGTAACCGAAACTATATTACTACTCAAGTCACAATTCCCTTAATTATTTACGTCAAATTCTCCATGATTTCATTCTTTTAAACCTTCAGTTATTAATAAAAATTGTTTTACATTATCAATACTGTTGACTATATCTACGTACTAATAACATGCAATTGTATTTATATATACAACAAAATAGCGGTTTACAGTTTGAACGAGAAGGCTAATTTGCATATTGATATTTAACATTTTATTTTAATAAATATGTGCTTGGTATTATTGATTTCTAATTGTTTGGTTTTATCTTAAGAAATATAAATAAAAATCTCGTGGATAAATCTTAAAAGAAATTTATTTACAAGAAGAAATAACTGTAATATTATCCTTTACTTCCTATTTTAACTAAATAGTTAAATTAGGAAAATTTACCAATGAAAGAGGGGAGTAATGGAAAATGATGGAATAGTTAGTTTCAAAGTTGTTCTATTTTTCTATTATACCCCCTCTGTTGCAGATCTTTTTATCTGCATTCTTAATCAGTTTCATTAGCCTTTCTAATTTAATATGATATTTTATTATATCAAAACTTAAATACTTGCACCCGGAGGGTGCATATATTTGCTAGTAATAATAATAAAAATAATAATCACTCAGACCCCAGTGAAAGACCATCAGCTAATGCTGATGTGAAAACTCAAAAATAATAGAAATCAAAAAACAATCTCCTTGGTCAAGCGAAAAGGCGGTAGACTCCCTCGCTGTTTGGATGATACCGACAGTAGGCCACTTTTGTAAACTGTTTTTTTTTAAAATTGTGACACAGTTCGGTGACATTTTTTTTTTCAATTTAGTAAATAACGTAACTAAACACTCTATGCTTTTCAATGTAGAGGTGTGGGGTGTGTGGGTTGTATTTGTGTGGGTAACGGAGATGGGTACTAGGGGTTTAGGATTGCTTGCGTGTATATCTGAAGGTACTCATTCACGTAGAGCCATTTACTTTTCGTTTTTGTTGACGTAATCGATTCTCTCCTTTCTTCTTCTTCTTCTTTTTTTATTATATTTTTTCCTTCTTATTTTCGTATTTTTTTTTATTTTTCCTCTTTTAAATTTTTTTTCTCTTTTATTTATTTTTTTTTGCAGTGTCTACGCCTATCCCATTTATTTTCACGTGTGCTGGACTGTGAAAAGTCGAATTTAAAAAAAAAAAAGGTAAAGAAAATGAATTAAAATAATAATAATAATAATAATCTTACTATAATGTAGATTCTGTGTCTGTATGTCTGTGACCGAAACTACGTCACTGATTACGTCACAATACCACCAGAAAATACGAAAAAATACTTTTAAAAAATGAATATTATAATACGCGAATTGTTAGTTCCTTGTATCGTTAAAATTAATTTCTCTTACTCTTCTCTTCGCCTTTTCTTTCTCACTCCCTGGTATTCCTAAAAAACACTTTTTGTCTGGTCATAGACTGGGTAATTCTGCTAGTATATCTCTATATATAATGGAGTTTCTTTGTCTCTGTAACCGAAACTGCGTCACTGCTTACGTCACAATACCATCAGAAAATACGAAAAAAATCCTTAAAAGAATGAATATTATAATACGCGAATTGTTATCGTTAAAATTAATTTCTCTTACTCTTCTCTTCGCCTTTTCTTTCTCACTCCCTGGTATTCCTAAAAAAACACTTTTTGTCTGGTCATAGACTGGGTAATTCTGCTAGTATATCTCTATATATAATGGAGTTTCTTTGTCTCTGTAACCGAAACTGCGTCACTGCTTACGTCACAATACCATCAGAAATTGCGTAAGTTTATCAATGAGTTTTTGATTTATAGTTAAAATCCTTAATTCATACAATAAATATTATTTATTAACGATGTCTCTATGAAAATCTGAGTTAGATTTTCTTCAAAAAACGTCACTGCTCACGTCACAATACTCACAGAAATTGCGTAAGTTTATCAATGAGTATCTAATTTATAGTCAAAATCATCAATTCATAGAATAAATCTTATTCATTAACGATGTCTCTATGAAAACCTGAGATAGATTTGCCTCAAAACAGCCCATGTTATTTGTGCATTTAATCCTGCTATATGTCTTATATATCACTAATGAATAAAGGTTTACATCATATATGGTATAGTTAATTTGCATACTGGTTTTAATAAAAGCGGGTTTAATAAATAATTACTTGGTGTTATTGATCTCTGACATTATAGTTTTATTCTCCAACGTATTAAAACCAATCTTATGAATGATTTTATATAGAAACCAATTAATTTTTATATGTGGTTGTATTAAATTTCAGTAGTATTTCTAATATAATATATTTCCCTAGAATGAAAAAAAAATACAGGGGAAAAATACTAAATATTCGACTTGTTGACAATGTCGTCGCCGTCAAGAAAAATCTTTATCAACTCAAAAATCTTCAGCAGCTGAAAAATCCGTCGTCGTAAAATCTTCAGCAACTCGAAATCGCGACTCGACTCCTGTCGTCACCCCACTTCTACTTATACTAGTTTCTCCTCAACATCCGGGTGTCTGCGCCCCACACACGAGATTCTCGAGCCAAACCCGGCCGCCGGAATCCTCATAGCTATCATCCGGGCACCTGGCGCTTACATCCGGGACTGTAGCTTCTCGACTTCGGTGACAATGTTTGCATTCTGAAGGAAGCGGGTTCGATTCTACAGTCCGACATGTCAGGCAAAGCCTAGCCCGCTTCCTTCAAGAATACGACAGGCCTTGACGTTCGCCACTCACCTCGTGTTCTCTGTCACATTCCTTACATTAAAACTTAAATATTTAGGCCCGGGGGTGGGGGGAATATTTTGTCAATAATAATAATAATAATATAATAATAATAATAATAATGATATGAGACAATCAACCATGTATTAAGCGAATGCAGCAAAATAGTACAACGAGACTACAAGGCTAGGCAGGACTGGGCTGGAAAGGTGATCCACTGGGAATTATGCAAAAAACTAAATTTTGACCATACAACAAAATGGTATATGCATAAATCAGAATCTGTTCTTGAGAATGAAGCACATAACATTCTGTGGGACTTTGAGATAAAGACGGTTAACCTTATCCCATCCAGGAGACCAGATCTAGTATTGATAAATTGTCAACTGGTAGATTTTGCAGTCCCGGCAAAGTGCTCTCTCGCTCTCTTCTGCCTCTCGCTTTCGCTCTCCCTTCCCCTCTCCTTCCCTTCTTTCTCTTCCTCTCTCTTTCTTATCTATCTATCTGTTTATCTCTATCTCTTTCTCCCCCCCCTTTCTTGCTTTCGATTTCACTCTCACTTCTTCTCCTCCCCCTCCTTCTCTCTCTCTCTCTCTTTATCTATCTATCTATCTATCTATCTATCTCAGTCTGTTCGCTATCTATCTATCTATCTATCTATCTCAGTCTATTCGCTATCTATCTATCTATCTATCTATCTATCTATCTATCTATCTCAGTCTGTTCGCTATCTATCTATCTATCTATCTCAGTCTTTTCGCTATCTATCTATCTATCTATCTATCTATCTATCTACCTCAGTCTTGATCTATCTATCTCTATCTATCTATCTATCTATCTATCTATCTATCTATCTCAGTCTGTTCGCTATCTATCTATCTATCTATCTATCTATCTCAGTCTGTTCGCTATCTATCTATCTATCTATCTATCTATCTATCTCAGTCTGTTCGCTATCTATCTATCTATCTATCTATCTATCTATCGCTCTCTTCCTTTTCCTCTCTGACTGGAATTTAAGTGTGTGCACGTGAAAAAGATATAGATAGATATCAACCAGCTTAGAGAGACATAGATAGATCGACAATCTCTCTCTGTCTCTCTGTCTCTCTCTTTATCTATCTATCTATCTATCTACCCCGCTTCTTCTTCTTCTTCTTCTTCTTCTTCTTCTTCTTTTCTTCTTCTCTCTCTCTCTCTCTCTCTCTCTCTCTCTGTGGCTGAGGGTCTTTCTTTCCTGGAAATGACGTTAAACCCTGATGGTGAGGTTCCAGTTCTGGAGGAATGTGGAGCATCCCTTCATCATCATTGCTCCCTGGTCCACTCTGACCCGAAGTGGTAGTACCTGTTAGGGTCCAATCCATGGGTTAAATAGAAAAATGTGTTAATAAAAAAATTGAGTATTCATTAAGAACCCGGGAGAAGGAGGGGGTTCATACCTTTCCCAATGGTATTATCTCGAAAATAAACGTAATAGCGCGATTGAAGTTTGAATTCGCCTGCAACTATGTCGTCAAATTTCCTAAAAGTTCATTAAAAAATTGAGTATCCCTTAAGAAATAATTTATTTCAAAACTAGTCGGCATTAAATAAGCCACTGAGGTTGATATGCCGTAAAACAAACCAAACCAAACCAACTCTCTCTCTCTCTCTCTCTCTTTTATGTATCTATCTTTATATCTATCTATCTATCTTCTTCTTCTTCTTCTTCTTCTTCCCTCACTCTCTCTCTCTTTATCTATCTATCTATCTATCTATCTATCTATCTCTCGTTTGATCTCCCCCCCCCATCTCTGACAAAAATTCAAGTGTGTGCATGTGAAAAAGATATAGGTAGATATCTAACTATCTATCTATCTATCTATCTGTCTGTCTATCTATCTATCTATCTCAGTCTGTTTGCTATCTATCTATCTATCTATCTATCTCAGTCTGTTCGCTATCTATCTATCTATCTATCTATCTATCTATCTATCTATCTATCTCAGTCTGTTCGCTATCTATCTATCTATCTATCTATCTATCTATCTCAGTCTGTTTGCTATCTATCTATCTATCTATCTATCTATCTATCTATCTATCTATCTATCTATCTATCTCAGTCTGTTTGCTATCTATCTATCTGTCTGTCTATCTATCTATCTATCTCAGTCTCGTTTCTATCTATCTATCTATCTATCTATCTATCTATCTCAGTCGCTATCTATCGTCTATCTATCTATCTATCTATCTATCTATCTATCTATCTCAGTCTGTGCGAGACTCAGTCTGGGCCAATTAAATCCTAGTCATAATTACTCTCAGAGAGATAGCACTGCCCTTGGACGGACAGGCCAAGATTGTGATAGTGTCCCTCTCTGATTTTACATGTTACTTTAAAACTTAGCTCAGTTTTAAAAAATAAAAGCGGGGGCAATGTTTGTTGCCTTGGTCTTTTTGAAGATACAACTATCAAATGAATGGTTTTTCGGGTAAAGCACTGCCCTTGGACGGACACCAAGATTGTATATGTGGTCCTCTTTGATTTTACAGTCACTATTATAGCTCAGTTATCAGCGCATTGTTGCTGGTCTTTTTGAAGATACACTATCATGAATGGTTTCGGGTAAAGCACTGCCCTTGGGACGACAGCAAGATTGTGATATGTGGTCCCTCTCTTGATTTTACAGTCACTATTATAGCTCAAGTTATCAGCGCATTGTTGCTGGTCTTTTTGAAGATACACTATCAATGAATGGTTTCGGGTAAAGCACTGCCCTTGGACGGACAGACAAGATTGTGATATGTGGTCCCTCTCTTGATTTTACAGTCACTATTATAGCTCAGTTATCAGCGCATTTGTTGCTGGTCTTTGAAGATACACTATCAATGAATGGTTTCGGGTAAAGCACTGCCCTTGGACGGACAGCAAGATTGTGATATGTGGTCCTCTCTTGATTTTACAGTCACTATTATAGCTCAGTTATCAGCGCATTGTTGCTGGTCTTTTGAAGATACACTATCAATGAATGGTTTCGGGTAAAGCACTGCCCTTGGACGGACAGGCAAGATTGTGATATGTGGTCCCTCTCTTGATTTTACAGTCACTATCTAAGCTCAGTTATAAGCGCATTGTGCTGGTCTTTGAAGATACACTATCAATGAATGGTTTCGGGTAAAGCACTGCCCTTGGACGGACAGCGCAAGATTGTGATATGTGGTCCCTCTCTTGATTTTACAGTCACTATTACAGCTCAGTTATCAGCGCATTGTTGCTGGTCTTTTGAAGATACACTATCAATGAATGGTTTCGGGTAAAGCACTGCCCTTGGACGGACAGCAAGATTGTGAATATGTGGTCCCTCTCTTGATTTTACAGTCACTATTATAGCTCAGTTATCAGCGCATTGTTGCTGGTCTTTTGAAGATACACTATCAATGAATGGTTTCGGGTAAAGCACTGCCCTTGACGGACAGACAAGATTGTGATATGTGGTCCCTCTCTTGATTTTACAGTCACTATTATAAGCTCAGTTATCAGCGCATTGTTGCTGGTCTTTTGAAGATACACTATCAATGAATGGTTTCGGGTAAAGCACTGCCCTTGGACGGACAGACAAGATTGTGATATGTGGTCCCTCTCTTGATTTTACCAGTCACTATTATAGCTCAGTTTATCAGCGCATTGTTGCTGGTCTTTTGAAGATACACTATCAATGAATGGTTTTCGGGTAAAGCACTGCCTTGGACGGACACGCAAGATTGTATATGTGGTTCCCTTCTCCTGTATTACAGTCACTATTATAGCTCAGTATCAAAGCGCATTGTTGCTGTCTTTTGAAGATACACTATAATGAATGGTTTCGGTAAAGCACTGCCTTGGACGGACAGGCAAGATTTGTGATATGTGGTCCTCTCTTGATTTTACAGTCACTATTATAGCTCAGTTATCAAGCGCATTGTTGCTGGTCTTTTGAAGATCACTATCAATGAATGGTTTCGGTAAAGCACTCCCTTGGACGGACAGACAAGATTATTGAATATGTGGTCCCTTCTCTTGATTTTACAGTCACTATTATAGCTCAGTTATCAGCGCATTGTTGCTGGTCTTTTGAAGATACATAACAATGAATGTTTCGGGTAAAGCATGCCCTTGGACGGACAGGCAAGATTGTGATATTGGTCCACTTTGATTTTACAGTCACTATTATAGATCAGTTATCACGCATTTGTTGCTGAATCTTTTGAATAATACACTATCAATGAATGGTTTTTGGGTAAAGCACTGCCCTTGGACGGACACGCAAGATTGTAATATGTGGTCCCTCTCCTTGATTTACAGTCACATTATAGCTCAGTTATCAAGCGCATTGTTTGCTGGTCTTTTGAAGATACACTATCATGAATGGTTTCGGTAAAGCACTGCCCTTGGACGGACACGCAAGAATTGGGATATGTTGTCCCTCTCTGATTTTACAGTCACTATTATAGCTCAGTTATTGCGCATTGTTGCTGGTTTTTGAAGATACACTATCAATGAATGGTTTCGGGTAAGCACTGCCCTTGGACGGACACGCAAGTGTAATATGTGGTCCCTCTCTTGATTTTAACAGTCACTATTATAGATCAGTTATCAGCGCATTGGTTGCTGGTTTTGATATACACTATCAATGAATGGGTTCGGGTAAAGCACTCCCTTGACGGCACGCAAGATTGTGATATGTGGTCCCTCTCTTGATTTTACAGTTACTATTATAGCTCAGTTATCANAGTTATCAGCGCATTGTTGCTTGTCTTTTGAAGATACACTATCAATGAATGGTTTCGGGTAAAGCACTGCCCTTGGACGGACACGCAAGATTGTGATATGTGGTCCCTCTCTTGATTTTACAGTCACTACTTATAGCTCAGTTATCAGCGCATTGTTGCTGGTCTTTTGAAGATACACTATCAATGAATGGTTTCGGGTAAAGCACTGCCCTTGGACGGACACGCAAGATTGTGATATGTGGTCCCTCTCTTGATTTTACAGTCACTATTATAGCTCAGTTATCAGCGCATTGTTGCTGGTCTTTTGAAGATACACAATCAATGAATGGTTTCGGGTAAAGCACTGCCCTTGGACGGACACGCAAGATTGTGATATGTGGTCCCTCTCTTGATTTTACAGTCACTATTATAGCTCAGTTATCAGCGCATTGTTGCTGGTCTTTTGAAGATACACTATCAATGAATGGTTTCGGTAAAGGACTGCCCTTGGACGGACAGGCAAGATTGTGATATGTGGTCCCTCTCTTGATTTTACAGTCACTATTATAGCTCAGTTATCAGCGCATTGTTGCTGGTCTTTTGAAGATACACTATCAATGAATCACTACGGATGTTCGGCTGGAATTACGCATATCGTTTGCTGGCTCTCTTGCACGGTTCACTTCTGCTTTCCTTCCTTTTTATTCCTTTTTTTTTCTTCAGTAAGAAAGGAGTAAAAAAGAAATTTAAAAAAAAAACAGAAGAAAAAAAAAAGAAACACTATATTGAATGTCTGCATGACTGGCTGGCGTGGTTGCTCGCTTTGCCAGTTCGACTTCTTTTGCGAACTTGGCTACCTCTATACGCGCATTTGCAAGCTGCCAAAATGCAATGACTATACTGCTGTCTTCCCTGTATTGGAGAATAACAAAAGAAAAGACCTTCTGTCGGTCAAACAGTATGAAAACTACTTCACCTGTCAGATGTTACGGAACAGCTGCACAGGTATCAAATTATCTCACTCAACAATCCGACACATACACACCACACACACACACACATATATATATATATATATATATATATATATATATATATATATATAATAAAATTCGAAGGCAATACAATGCGTAAAAAATAAAGACAAAAAGATATTTTATATGTCTAATCGATTTCAAAGCAAAGCTTCATCATCAGAGTTTAATTTCAGAAATGACCTTGGCAGTCCGGTTTCAAATCACGCACAGGGCGGTCTTCCGATCTATAGCTCTGCTGATGAGGCCTAATAGGCCGAAATGTACATACAGAGATTGATTTTTCTCGATTTGTTTAGCCATACATTTAATAGGTATTCCCGCCTAATTCATTATTAATTAATTAATTTTCAAAATTAGGTACGACTCCAATTAAACACTTATTCTCCAAAAAATTATCGGCAAAAAGCCATTCTAAATAAACCTTGTTTACAACTTACCACATCGTCGTGTAATAAAAGTCACTAGAAGAGGAATGTTAACCTACTCTAAACAAATCATAAAATCTAAGAAGTTCGTTTGGTGTTGGGGTTATGAGATCGGCCTGTCAGCTTGGCAGTCCGGTTTCAAATCACGCACAGGGCGGTCTTCCGATCTATAGCTCTGCTGATGAGGCCTAATAGGCCGAAATGTACATACAGAGATTGATTTTTCTCGATTTGTTTAGCCATACATTTAATAGGTATTCCCGCCTAATTCATTATTAATTAATTAATTTTCAAAATTAGGTACGACTCCAATTAAACACTTATTCTCCAAAAAATTATCGGCAAAAAGCCATTCTAAATAAACCTTGTTTACAACTTACCACATCGTCGTGTAATAAAAGTCACTAGAAGAGGAATGTTAACCTACTCTAAACAAATCATAAAATCTAAGAAGTTCGTTTGGTGTTGGGGTTATGAGATCGGCCTGTCAGCTTGGCAGTCCGGTTTCAAATCACGCACAGGGCGGTCTTCCGATATATATATATATATATGAATGTAAGGTATCCAAAACTGGTTGTAAGGGGTGATTCTACATGGGATCTTAAAAATCTTACTGTATAAGTATTGCATGTTTTAGTAGGTGCAAATACAAGGATTTTTATAAATCCCTAAAGAGAGCTCAATGTATAATAATCTCTTTTAGATTAAATACAGAGCAATATTTTGTTCTATTTCTTATTCTATTTTAGATATTAAAATCAAACATATACATTTTAGAAAATATCCGGTTAAAATAGAAATTTAAAAGATACAATGTAACCTTTAAATAGCTTGAATTTGTAGACTCATATTTGCTGTTTGACACCATATGACCTTTAGGCACCCCATTTTGATCTCGATTAAGAAAGGACATGTTTTTCATTTACGCCGTCAATATCCGGTTGTTTTAACCGACGATTTTTAGATTTTTTTAAAATTATAAAACTAACCCTAACCCCTAACCCCGAACAAATAACCGGATATTGACGGTGTAAATGAAAAACATGTCCTTTCTTAATCGAGATCAAAAAGGGGGTCCCTAAAGGTAATATGGTCCGGATTTTTTCCTAAAACCAATTTAAAAGGGCTCAATATAAAGAGCTAAATATACGTTTAAAAAACGAATGGTTTAAAAACTACCGACTTAAGTTTCTCTCAGAAACGCGAATCTTTTATATATATATAGACTTCGCCTGTCAGCTTGACAGTCGAGGTTTCGAGTCACACACGGAGCATTCTCCCATGTCTATAACCTTGCTGATGAGACCTAATAGGTCGAAATGTACATTCAGGGATCGACATTTTCTCGATTTGTTTAGCCTTACATTTGAAAAATATATGCCCGCCTAAAAATTCATTAATTATGAACTAATTAATTAATTTTCAAAAATTAGGTAGGACTTCAATTAAGCACATATCCTCCAAAAATTGTCGGCTTAAAACCATACAAAAATAAACACATTTGTTTGTTTACTTAACCTCATATATATATATATTATATATATATATATATATATATATATAAGTATGCTAGCGTCGATAGAGTCACAGACATTTAAGCGTAGCTATTTTAGCTCGGTCGGTAGAACATCTGGCTCAGAACCACAAGCTGCTCGATTCAATACCGGCCCTCGCCAACAGCGCGGCTCTGCGGTAAAGAAAGGAGCTGGTGGTAGATGTGGCGCTCCACCTCAATTATTTATGTTAGATACCAAAGCTTGATATCACATAACTGTGTGCAGACAAATAGAAGTGTAATTGTTAAAAGTGTAATGGAATATTGAAAACTTAATCATGATTATAATGAAACGTATTGGCTCAGTCGGTAGAGCTTTCGCCTAGGAACCCCAAGGTTCCAGTTCCATACCAGTCCTCGCCAACCCAGCGTATAAATAGCACGGCTTATATATGTGCGGTAAAGTAAGGAGCTGGTGGTAGATGTGGCGCTGCACCTCATACGCAAAAACAAGGAAGTTTTTAGGAAGCGTGTGGTGTAATGGTTAAAGTCATTGGTAATGGACTCGTCGCCCTGAGTTCAAATCCTGGACGTGGTAATTGCATTTCGCTTAGCGCTAATACCCTTGGGAAAGGTATGAATCCTACTCTCCCTCTAGCTATGGGCAAATAGTAGGGCAGACAGGGCTCTTTAACCGTGGTTCAGGCAACCGGTCTAGGAGAAGGAAAACTCTGAATTCAAACCTGTTAAACGCCGCTTAAGAAATTGACCTTGTGTCGCATCCTGCTCGTGCGGAGAGGTTGGTAAACATATATGCGCAAAAACAATCTCCCCGGTCTAGTGCTAGCGAAAAGGGTATAGACTCCCTCGTTGTTCGGCTGATACCGACAATAGGCCACTTCGTCTACTTTACTTATTAGAATCGCAAATGAGTGCAGTTGTGCCCTTAGCCCCCTCCTCTTCATCCTTCGTGCACCCCAGCTGCACCCATTATGCACCCCAGCTACACCCTTCATGTCTACTTTAGAACATCCAGTGGTTCAATTCCGGCCCTCGCCAACTCAGCGTATGAATAGCACGGCTTGTATCTGTGTGGTAATATAAGGAGCTGGTGGTAGATGTGGCGCTCCACTTCAAAAGCAAATAATCTCCCTGGTCTAGCACTAGTATAGACTCCCTCGCTGTCCGGCTGATACCGTATCAGCTTTGGATATGTGCGGTAAAATAAGGAGCTGGCGGTAGATGTGGTGCTCCACCTCAAACGCAAAATATCTCCCTGGTTTAGCGCTAGTATAGACTCCCTCGCTGTCCGGCTGATACCGACAATAGGCCACTCCGTCTACTTTATTTATTAGAATCGCAAATGAGTGTAATTGTGTACTTAGCCCCCCTCCTCTACAGCTGCATCCTTCCTGCACCCCAGCTTCACCCTTCATGTCTAGCCAAAGGGGCATAGACTCCCTCGCTGTCTGGCTGATACCGACAATAGGCCACTTCGTCTACTTTACTTATTAGAATCGCAAATGAGTGCAATTGTGTACTTAGCCCCCCTCCTCTACAGCTGCACCCTTCCTGCACACCCCAGCTGCACCCTTCATGCACCTCCAGCTGCACCCTTCATGTCTATTTCTGAACGTCCGGTGGCTTTTTCTGCATATTAATAAACTGTCCGCTGTCCCATTCCGTTCGTAGGAAACGAAGGTGACAACAGCTGGAACTGACGAGTTGGTAGCTGCAAATTATCCCAGACATAAATCTTAACCTCCCTCCCCCAAACTCTCTCTCTCTCTCCTTCCCTCTCTCTCTCTCTCCCTCTCTCTCTCACACACACACACACACACACACACGCACACACATACACATCCCAACACTTACCCAGGCCATACCTCCCTTCTCCCTTTTCCCTTCTCCCTCCTCCTTCTCCTCAAACTCCGTCTTCTTCTACCTCCTCCTTCACCTCCTCCTTCCGAATCCTCAATCGACTCTTGACTGGACAGAGAGAGTGACTTTCGATCACTTCACCCTATCTCAAGCTCCGTTGACGCTTAGTATTATACGTGCTGTTCGGACTATTGTCCTCATCTTCATTGTTATCCGTACAACGTTTCGGCCGTTGTGCCCTCCGGCTTTCTTCGGGCATTTCTTGTCGGACTCGGGAACCTTCCTGTCGTAGTCGGGAGCCATCACGGAAATTTGAACCTAACCCTTTATTCAATCCATGGGTGAATCCTGTTCTCATTCCGCTAACCATAGCTGGGGTATAGGCCTTAAGCTGTGTTAATTATTATTCTATGTTACTGCTGCCCCTGACCAGCATTGAACCTGCAGTCTAGAGATAACTACCACTTAGAACTGTCTTAACCTAACCCTTTATTCAATCCACGGGGGTATCCTGTTCTCATTCCGCTAACTAAAGCTGCGGCAGAGGCGTTAAGCTGTGTTATTTATTATTCTATGTTACTGCTGCCCCTGACCAGGATTGAACCTGCAGTCTAGAGAAACAAAATGGCATTACTTTTTGACACACCTCTGTGGAGAAGTAGGGATGTGATCCACAGAGGACCAGCTTTATTTGGATATATGATACATGTTCCTGTGTTGGTAATTATACCTGTCCTAAACAAAATGGCATTACTTTTAGACACACCTATGTGGAGATGTAGGGATGTTATCAACAGCGAACCAGCTTTATTTTTATATATGATACATGTTCCTGTGTTGGTAATTATACCTGTCTTAAACAAAATGACATTACTTTTAGACACACCTATGTGAAGAAGTAGGGATGTGATCCACAGAGGACCAGCTTTATTTTGATGTATGATACATATTCCTGCGTTGGTAATTATACCTGTCTTAAACAAAATGACATTACTTTTAAACACACCTATGTGAAGAAGTAGGGATGTGATCCACAGAGGACCAGCTTTATTTTGATGTATGATACATGTTCCTGTGTTGGTAATTATACCTGTCCTAAACAAAATTGCATTACTTTTTGACTCATCCTCGTATAAGCTATTAAAGATCAATCGTGTATTGAAACTACCTGACTGTTACTTCGGGTTGGCTGATATAGTGAGGCTGATAGCGCGGTGATCCCGTCGCCAAGGGTTTGAGTATAGTAAGCCTGTCACGAAATGAAAACCGAGTTTCGTGCGAAGTTGTGAGTATATATAAAGATAAATGCAAATGGAAAAAGTTTGAAGGAAAAAGTTCTTTATGCTACCTCAACTGACAACAAAATATATATTTCTATGTGTGTGGAAGATAAAGGTCCTAAATGAAAATACCCACCACCAATTCATCTGGTCTATTGGATATTATATATATATATATATTATATATATATATATATATTATATATATATATTTGTGTGTGTGTGTTTGTGTTTATGTGTTTGTGAATTGTGAATGTGTGTCTATGATCGTGTATATATATATATATATATATATATATATATATATATAATTTTAGATTACATATATATATACATATAGTTTTAAAAGGGTTAATCCAAAAAATTTGAAAATCTGTTTTAGAATCGCCCGAATCATCTCCTGGTGTATGTATGTAGATATGTCCAACATATCTAACACCGGTTTCGACCGGGGGTCCAGTGATCTTCGGTCGCTGTACCTTACAAGTTAATAGCGTTGATCCTAGGGGGCTATCCCCCAGGCAACACCTTATCCCTCGACTTAAAGGGGCAGGGCTGGGCTTATTGCCCAGTGCCTGAGGCGCCTGCCTTGAGGGGGGATTCCGACGGAATCATGGCAATTTTTCCACCCGCCACTCATGAGTCTCGGCTTGTTGGTGGTCCCACGTTAATAGGACCTTGTGCCTAACCCGTACAAGTGGGGTACGAGGTAAATATTTCATCTCCTGATGTTTGCAGTTAATCTAAGAGAAAACTGTTATAAACCTTAAAGATCTTAAATAATATGTTTTTTTAGTCCGTAAATACATTTAAAAAAAGCCTGCCATGTTTGCAATATATTTTAGCAAAATTGACCAAATATAAGTCACTTTTATATTAGTGAGACTAGCTCGTTAAGTATTATACCACGAAGGAATGCTCTGAGTGGTTGGCAGGTAAATATTTACCCAATCCGTTCGACACTGGTAGGATTTGACACAAGGTCACAAGTAAGTGGCATCCAGCGAGGATCGAAATCGCTTTTATAGTAGTGATGGATCTGTGAGACTAGCTTGCTAACCATTATACTACGATGGGACGGCCTGAGTGGTTGGGAGGTAAATATTTACCCAACCCATTCGACACTCGTAGGATTTGACACAAGGTCACAAGTATGGGGTATCCAGCGAGAATCGAAATCGTTTTTACAGTAGTAACGGATCTGTGAGACCAGCTGGCTCACCATTACACCACGATGGGACGCCTTTCCAAGTCACGTGGTACAATGATAATGTTTATTCGATAATCCAACGCTGAACCCACTACTTGTATACTTATGTGGATATTGTTTCATAATTCATAGGTAGCTTATGAATTATGTACGTACTGTAGTTAGATAATTTGAATTAGAGTTTGTTAGATTCAAAATAACGGGGTCCAGGGAAGAATTACCTCGAGGGCAATTCCATGTCAAATCATCCAGAAAAAAAGTAAAATTTTCACCTAACCCCTTCAATGTTGCTGAAATTTTGTACAGTTGTGGACTGCATTAAAGTTAGACATTCACCAAAATTTGAGCTTTGAATTCCAAGAATTGGTGGAGTTATGTCGAATTTTAGCTCTCCAAATTTGGCGGGATTCACGAAAAATGCCGACTTTTTGTAATCTATTTTTGTCTGTGAAATGTGTTCTAGAGCTTCCCTGCTCCTAGTTGTATACATTTGTGAATATTGAACTCCGATGACGTTGGAATAACGATTAGAACGTGTGGCATTTTAAGTGTTAGAACGTGTGGATTGTTTGACTTTAAAAAAAAGAACCTTTATAGCCTCTGTGATACTAGCTTGTTAACCATTATACCACGAAGGTACGCCCTGAGTGGTGGGGAGGTAAATATTTACCCAACCTGTTCGCCATGGGTAGAATTTGACACAAGGTCACAAGTATGGAGTATCCAGCGGGGATCGATGTCGCTTTTACAGTAGTAACAGATCCCTGAGACTAGCTTGCTAACCTTTATACTACGACGGGACAACCCGTTCGACACTGGTTGGGATTGACACAATGTCACAAGTATGGGGCATCCAGCGACGATCAAAGTTTCATAGTAGTAACAGATCTGTGAGACTAGCTTGCTAACCTTTATACTACGATGGGACAAACCGTTCGACACTGGTTGGGTTTGACACAATGTCACAAGTATGGGGCATCCAGCGACGATCAAAGTTTTATAGCAGCAATAGATCTGTGAGACAAGCTTGCTCACCATTACGCTCACGTGTTACAATGATAATGTTTATTCGATAATCCAACGTTGAACCCACTGGTCGTATACATTTGTGAATATTGCACTACGATGACACTGGAGAGATTAGCTTACTAACCATTACACAACGATGGGACGCCCTTCCAAGTCACGTGTTACAATAATAATGTTTATTCGATAATCCAACGTTGAACCCGCTGGTCGT
>JALAJA010000079.1:105000-130000 GCA_023376005.1 Doryteuthis pealeii
ACTTTACCGCACAGGCGTGTTACTGTGTTACTCATACGATGAGTTGGCGAGGACCGGTAGCGAACTCTGAACCTTGTAGTTCCTAGTCCGACGCTCTACCGACTGAGCTAAACCGGCACTTATATATGTATCTATATATATATATGTGTGTGTGTGTGTGTATATAATGAAGGTAGGTGCACGGTGTTATGGTTATTATCGTATCTCTCTTCATATATATATATATATATGGAGAGAGGGAGAGAGAGAGGAGGAGGGGGAGAGTGAGAGGAGGTTTTAGAGCCACTTTTGTATATTTACTGATTCAATCACGCAAACACAACCCCCTCCCCCCAACTGTTTGCCAATGTAGGGGTCGCATCAAAGCTAACACCGGCGCGTGGCACATGTCTTTCGTTTTAAATCAAAAACATATAAATACTTCCTTCACACAAACACTGGCACGCGCCAAACACGACACTCTCCCGCCAAAATTCACTTTTTTTCTTTTTTTTTCTTTTTTGTTCTTTTTGTTTTTATTTGTATTTTTATTTGGCATCGAGACTTTTCTTTCTTTCTTTCCTTCTTTATTTTTCCCATTTATTCTATTTTAGTCTGTTCTATCTATCTATCTATCTATCTATCTATCTATCTATTTTTCTACTTTAGTCTGTTCTTATCTATCTAGCTAGCTAGCTATCTATTTAACTATTTTAGTCTGTTCTATCAATCTATCTACTTAACTATCTTAGTCTGTTCTTATCTATCTATCTATCTATCTATCTATCTTAGTCTGTTCTTATCTATCTGCCTATCTATCTATCTATCTATATATCTACTTAACTATCTTAGTCTGTTCTTATCTATCTTCTATCTATCTATCTATCTATCTATCTATCTATCTATCTATCTATCTAGTATGTTCTTATCTATCTACCTGTCTATCTATCTATCTATTTAACTATCTTAGTCTGTTCTTTATCTATCTATCTATTTATCTACCTATCTATCTTCGTCTGTTCTTATCTATCTATCTATATATATATCTATCTATCTTAGTCTATCTATCTATCTATCTATTTACGTCTGTTCTTATCTATCTATCTATCTATCTATCTATCTATCTATCTTTATCTGTTCTTATCTATCTACTATCAATCTTCGTCTGTTCTTATCTATCTATCTATCTATCTACCTATCTATCTTAGTCTGTTCTTATCTATCTATCTATCTATCTATCTTAATCTGTTCTTATCTATCTACCTATCTATCTTCGTCTATTCTTATCTATCTATCTATCTCCCTACCTATCTATCTTAGTCTGTTCTTATCTACCTATCTATCTACCTATCTACCTATCTATCTTAGTCTATCTAGTCTGTTCTTATCTACTATCTATCTACCTATCGTCTGTTCTTATCTATCTATCTATCTATCTATCTTAGTCTTTTTGTATTTCTTTATTTGTTTCTTTATTTGGTATCGAGCTTTTATTTATTTATTTATTTTCCTCATATATTTATTTATTTATTTATCATCGTATCTCTCTCCATATATATATATATATGGATATATATATATATATATATGTGTGTGTGTGTGTGTGTGTGTGTGTGTGTGTGTGTGTGTGTGTATATAATTGTAATTGTAATTATATTATATATATATATATATATATATATAATATATATGGAGAGAGATATGATGATAACCATTACACCATATATATATATATGTATATATATATATAGAGAGAGAGAGGAGGAGGAGGAGGAGAATGAGACGAAGTTTTCAATTTTTTCTTTTTCTTTTCTTTTTTCTTTTTCTTTTTCTTTTTTTCTTTGTTTTTTCTTTTATTCATTTCGATCCTTTTCTTTCTTTCTTTCTTTCTTTCATTTAATTTATTTTTTTATTCATTTATCTATTTATTTATTCTGTATAGTCTTGTACTATATGTATTGCATTCAGACATACATACATACGTATCAATTTAAACTATATATATATATATATATATATATATATATATATATATATATATATATATATGTATGTATGTATGTATACGTATATATATTTATATATATGCCACGCATATATATATGTAAATATATATATATATATATATATATATATATAAACACGCATATATATATGTATGTATATATATATACCTCAGTAATGTATAAGTATATATATATAATATATATATATATATATATATATATATATATATATATATATATATATATAATAACGTATATGTGTGTGTTTATCTATATATCTATAGACCTAATTATATACATTGTATAAGTGTGTATATGCATATTAGATATATATATGAACTTTATATGTTATATACATTTATGTCATATATATATGTATAACATATATATATATATATATATATATATATATATGACAAATGTATAAAACATATATGGTTCACATATATATCTAATGTATATATACACACTTATACAATATATATATATATATATATATATATATATTATATATATATACATTGTATAAGTGTGTATATATATATTATATATATATATATCATTTTATTTGTTTATTTGTTTCTTTATTTGGTATCGAGACTTTTCTCTTTCTTTCTTTCTTTTCCTTCTTCCTTTTTCTCATTTATTTTATTTTCTTTATTTATTTATTTATTCTAATTTTTTGGCGGGAGTCGATTGTGTCATCGGCAAGGGGGTGTGATCCGTTCAGCCGGCTGCGCTGTTTAAGCATCCTACACCAGCTCCCCTTCCAACTCTAATCCCAAACCAACCTCCCCCCCCAACCCCTCCAGCCTCACCAGCACCTCCCCTATCACCAGCCGCAGACCCTGCTCACTCGACGAGCTGTGTCAAACCAGCCCTACCTACCGGTAAGTTGCCACGTGCCACTGTGAAATAGGGGGTGGAGTGTTATCCGTAGTTCCAAATCATAGGGAAAAGTTGAATATAACTAAACGAAAGGTATAACATTAGCTGTTTAAGAACTGGAAAAGGGTATACAACTATATCTCTTATTATAATGGAGATTGTGGGTTTGTCTGTCTGTAACCGAAACTATATGACTATACAAGTCACAATTCCCTTTGTTATTTACATCCCATTCTCCATGATTTTATTTTTATTTAAACCTCAATTATTAATAAAATGGTTTTACATCATCAAGACTGTTGACCATATCTATATACTAATAACATGCAATTATATTTATATATACAACAAAATAGCGGTTTACAGTGTGAATGGGAAGATTAATTTGCATATTGATCTTAAAAAATTGATTTTGATAAATATATGCTTAGTATTATTGATTTCTAATTGTTTGGTTTTATCCTAATGAATATGAGCAAAAATTTCGGGAATAAATCTTAAAAGAAATCCATTAACAAGAAGAAATAACTGTAATTGTATTATTTACTTCCTATTTTAACTAAATAGTTTTAATTAGGAACATTTACCAATGAAAGACGGGAGTAATGAAAAATGATGGAAGAGTTAGTTTCAAAGTTGTTCTATTTTTCGATTATACCCCCTCTCTTCCAAATTTTCTTATCTGTATTCTTATTCAGTTTCATTAGCCTTTCTAATTTAAAATGATATTTTATTATATTAAAACTTAAATACTTGCATCCGGAGGGTGCATATAATACTATACAAGTTAACATAATATATATTTGCGTACTTCACACAGACAAACACACACACACGCACACACACATACACACACACATACACACATCATACCCCACACTTTGGGGGGGATTTCGCTGACGACCGCCAACTAAAGCGTAAACGCAACGCTCTCCTATAAAAGGGATGGGACACTCTATAATGGCCTTTATATACATACAGATGTGTGTTTTAAAACAGTTAAAATCTTCTTCGCACTCTGTAGGTGATGACAGCCTGGTGGTTAAGGTGTCTGTCTGACACTGAACCGATCGGATTTCAATCCCGACAGTAGGTAGCTTACAAATGTCTAGCCACACTGAAGAGACTTGATGAGTCAAAACACGTGTATATAGGATGACTATATATATATATATATATATATATATATATATATATATGTATTAAGTACATCCAAAAATTCGGCTGCTATTCATTTAAAATTAAAACGATTATTTATGGTCAATTTTTTGCCTACCTCGAAAAGTAGTAACATAATGAGCATCAATAATAATAATAATAATAATAATAATAATACAGATATAATTTATTTTTAATACATTTAAAACGATTTTTCGGTCAATTTCGATCGCGGGAATTATCCGATTTTAACGAAATTTTCAGTATTGATTTATCAATAATGAATTTTATAATGCATCAGTTAATTTATTTCAAAACTTTCTGACTTAATTAATTAATTTTATAATGCATTAGTTATTTTATTTCAAAACTTTAATTAGCTATTTCTGGTATGATAAATCAATATATAAATTCATTTAAAATATGATCAACATGACATACCTCGTATATATATATATATATATATATATATATATATATATATATATATATATATATATATATAAAAGGTATGTCAGAAAAGTGCCAGGACTGGTGTCACAATAAAATTTATTTCAAATCCAAACTACAAACTGCAAGTTTTCCCCTCTGGAGTCTAATGCACTTTCCCATCCTTCTCTGCTATGCTTGCATACACTCCTGTTGGGATTCTTCCGGGATTCTCCGTAGCTCTGTCTGTAACAAAAATTACGTCACTACTTACGTCACATTACCCAAAATCGTCATAACATAGAATAAATACACTCAAAATTTGAACATGCAACATTAGACAGTCCTCATTGTTTTTTAAAACAAGTTTTAATAAATACATGACTGGTATTATATATCTATATATAGTTTGTTTTATTTTAATACATATTTAAAGTTTACATTTCAAATTGTTTTATTTTTTAAATCCTTTAATGAATTAGATGATTTTACTTACTTAGGGTACAAACTCGCTGACACTGAATTTTTAACTCCCGCCCCTCAGGCAATATATTTCAAAAATCTATTTTTACATCGCCCGGAGGGTGTTTTTTATTTTGTACTAGTTAGATGAATTAATATTAAATAATTAATATTAATAATTGCGGTCCTTATATATATATATATATATATATATATATATATATATATATATATATATATACTTCGCTGCATTTTTCTTTTAGAACAAGTTCTGTTAAACTTATATATATATATATATATATGGGGGGGAGATTATGTGCTTGATTAAAGTCATACCTAATTTTGTTAATTAATTAATTATAATTAAATGAATTAGGCGTGCATATCGGTTTAAATGTAAAGCGTAAACAAATCGAGAAAAAGTCGATCTCTGTATGTACATTTCAGCCTATTAGGCCTCATCAGCAGAGCTATGATATCAGTTTAAAATGAACGAGAAATTCTGGGGGAAGCTAGCTATTGTAGTGGTTAGAATGTCCGCCTGTCAGCCTGACAGGTAGGGTTCGAATCACGAACAAAGCACTGCCCTGTCTATAGCTCTGCTGATGAGGCCTAATAGACTGAAATGCACATACAGAGATCGACCTTTTCTCGATTTGTTTACGCTTTACATTTAAACCGATATGCACGTGGAGCGACAAAGATTGTGATATGTTGGTCCTCTCTGATTTTACAGTCACATTATAGCTCAGTTATCAGCGCATTTTTGCTGGTCTTTTTGAAGATACATATCAATGAATGGTTTCGGGTAAAGCAACTGCCCTTGGACGGACACGAAGATTGTGATATTGGTCCCTCTCTTGATTTTACAGTCACTATTAAGCTCAGTTATCAGCGCATTGTTGCTGTCTTTTGAAGATACACTATCAATGAATGGTTTCGGGTAAAGCACTGCCCTTGGACGGACAGCAAGATTGTGATATTGGTCCCTCTCTTGATTTTACAGTCACTATTATAGCTCAGTTATCAGCGCATTGTTGCTGGTCTTTTGAAGATACACTATCAATGAATGGTTTCGGGTAAAGCACTGCCCTTGGACGGACAGACAAGATTGTGATATGTGTTCCCTCTCTTGATTTTACAGTCACTATTATAGCTCAGTTATCAGCGCATTGTTGCTGGTCTTTTGAAGATACACTATCAATGAATGGTTCGGGTAAGCACTGCCCTTGGACGGACAGGCAAGATTGTGATATGTGGTCCCTCTCTTGATTTTACAGTCACTATTATAGCTCAGTTATCAGCGCATTGTTGCTGGTCTTTTGAAGATACACTATCAATGAATGGTTTCGGGTAAAGCACTGCCCTTGGACGGACAGCAAGATTGTGATATGTGTTCCTCTCTTGATTTTACAGTCACTATTATAGCTCAGTTATCAGCGCATTGTTGCTGGTCTTTTGAAGATACACTATCAATGAATGGTTTCGGGTAAAGCACTGCCCTTGGACGGACAGCCAAGATTGTGATATGTGGTCCTCTCTTGATTTTACAGTCACTATTATAGCTCAGTTATCAGCGCATTGTTTGCTGGTCTTTTGAAGATACACTATCAATGAATGGTTTCGGGTAAAGCACTGCCCTTGGACGGACAGCAAGATTGTGATATGTGGTCCTCCTCTTGATTTTACAGTCACTATTATAGCTCAGTTATCAGCGCATTGTTGCTGGTCTTTTGAAGATACACTATCAATGAATGGTTTCGGGTAAAGCACTGCCCTTGGACGGACAGGCAAGATTGTGATATGTGGTCCCTCTTTGATTTTACAGTCACTATATAAGCTCAGTTATCAGCGCATTTTTGCTGGTCTTTTGAAGATACACTATCAATGAATGGTTTCGGGTAAAGCACTGCCCTTGGACGGACACGCAAGATTGTGATATGTGGTCCCTCTCTTGATTTTACAGTCACTATTTATAGCTCAGTTTATCAGCGCATTGTTGCTGGTCTTTTGAATACACTATCAATGAATGGTTTCGGGTAAAGCACTGCCCTTGGACGGAACACGCAAGATTGTGATATGTGGTCCTCTCTTGATTTTACAGTCACTATTATAGCTCAGTTATCAGCGCATTGTTGCTGGTCTTTTGAAGATACACTATCAATGAATGGTTTCGGGTAAAGCACTGCCCTTGGACGGACAGCCAAGATTGTGATATGTGGTCCTCTCTTGATTTACAGTCACTATTATAGCTCAGTTATCAGCGCATTGTTGCTGGTCTTTTGAAGATACACTATCAATGAATGGTTTCGGGTAAAGCACTGCCCTTGGACGGACACGCAAGATTGTGATATGTGGTCCCTCTCTTGATTTTACAGTCACTATTATAGCTCAGTTATCAGCGCATTGTTGCTGGTCTTTTGAAGATACACTATCAATGAATGGTTTCGGGGTAAAGCACTGCCCTTGGACGGACAGACAAGATTGTGATATGTGTCCCTCTCTTGATTTTACAGTCACTATTATAGCTCGTTATCAGCGCATTGTTGCTGTCTTTTGAAGATACACTATCAATGAATGGTTTCGGGTAAAGCACTGCCCTTGGACGGACAGCAAAGATTGTGATATGTGGTCCCTCTCTTGATTTTACAGTCACTATTATAGCTCAGTTATCAGCGCATTGTTGCTGGTCTTTTGAAGATACACTATCAATGAATGGTTTCGGTAAAGCACTGCCTTGGACGGACAGCAAGATTGTGATATGTGGTCCCTCTCTTGATTTTAACAGTCACTATTATAGCTCAGTTATCAGCGCATTGTTGCTGGTCTTTTGAAGATACACTATCAATGAATGGTTTCGGGTAAAGCACTGCCCTTGGACGGACAGGCAAGATTGTGATATGTGGTCCTCTCTTGATTTTACAGTCACTATTATAGCTCAGTTATCAGCGCATTGTTGCTGGTCTTTTGAAGATACACTATCATGAATGGTTTCGGGTAAAGCACTGCCCTTGGACGGACAGCGCAAGATTGTGATATGTGGTCCCTCTCTTGATTTTACAGTCACTATTATAGCTCAGTTATCAGCGCATTGTTGCTGGTCTTTTGAAGATACACTATCAATGAATGGTTTCGGGTAAAGCACTGCCCTTGGACGGACACGCAAGATTGTGATATGTGGTCCTTCTTGATTTTACAGTCACTATTAAGCTCAGTTATCAGCGCATTGTTGCTGGTCTTTTGAAATACACTATCAATGAATGGTTTCGGGTAAAGCACTGCCCTTGGACGGACAGCAAGATTGTGATATGTGGTCCCCTCTCTTGATTTTACAGTCACTATTATAGCTCAGTTATCAGCGCATTGTTGCTGGTCTTTTGAAGATACACTATCAATGAATGGTTTCGGTAAAGCACTGCCCTTGGACGGACAGCAAGATTGTGATATGTGGTCCTCTCTTGATTTTACAGTCACTATTATAGCTCAGTTATCAGCGCATTGTTGCTGGTCTTTTGAAGATACACTATCAATGAATGGTTTCGGGTAAAGCACTGCCCTTGGACGGACAGCAAGATTGTGATATGTGGTCCCTCTCTTGATTTTACAGTCACTATTATAGCTCAGTTATCAGCGCATTGTTGCTGGTCTTTTGAAGATACACTATCAATGAATGGTTTCGGGTAAAGCCACTGCCTTGGACGACAGACAAGATTGTGATTTGTGGTCCTCTCTTGATTTTACAGTCACTATTATAGCTCAGTTATCAGCGCATTGTTGCTGGTCTTTTGAAGATACACTATCAATGAATGGTTTCGGGTAAAGCACTGCCCTTGGACGGACAGCAAGATTGTGATATGTGGTCCTCTCTTGATTTTACAGTCACTATTATAGCTCAGTTATCAGCGCATTGTTGCTGGTCTTTGAAGATACACTATCAATGAATGGTTTCGGGTAAAGCACTGCCCTTGGACGGACAGCAAGATTGTGATATGTGGTCTCTCTCTTGATTTTACAGTCACTATTATAGCTCAGTTATCAGCGCATTGTTGCTGGTCTTTTGAAGATACACTATCAATGAATGGTTTCGGGTAAAGCACTGCCCTTGGACGGACAGCAAGATTGTGATATGTGTGTCCTCTCTTGATTTTACAGTCACTATTATAGCTCAGTTATCAGCGCATTGTTGCTGGTCTTTTGAAGATACACTATCAATGAATGGTTTCGGGTAAAGCACTGCCCTTGGACGGACAGCAAGATTGTGATATGTGGTCCTCTCTTGATTTTACAGTCACTATTATAGCTCAGTTATCAGCGCATTGTTGCTGGTCTTTGTGAATATACACTATCAATGAATGGTTTCGGGTAAAGCACTGCCCTTGGACGGACAGACAAGATTGTGATATGTGGTTCCCTCTCTTGATTTTACAGTCACTATTATAGCTCAGTTATCAGCGCATTGTTGCTGGTCTTTTGAAGATACACTATCATGAATGGTTTCGGGTAAAGCACTGCCCTTGGACGGACAGGCAAGATTGTGATATGTGGTCTCTCTTGATTTTACAGTCACTATTATAGCTCGTTATCAGCGCATTGTTGCTGGCTTTTGAAGAATACACTATCAATGAATGGTTTCGGGTAAAGCACTGCCCTTGGACGGACAGACAAGATTGTGATATGTGTTCCCTCTCTTGATTTTACAGTCACTATTATAGCTCAGTTATCAGCGCATTGTTGCTGGTCTTTTGAAGATACACTATCAATGAATGGTTTCGGGTAAAGCACTGCCCTTGACGGACAGACAAGATTGTGATATGTGGGTCGCTCTCTTGATTTAACAGTCACTATTATAGCTCAGTTATCAGCGCATTGTTGCTGGTCTTTTGAAGATAACACTATCAATGAATGGTTTCGGGTAAAGCACTGCCCTTGGACGGACAGACAAGATTGTGATATGTGGTCCTCTCTTGATTTTACAGTCACTATTATAGCTCAGTTATCAGCGCATTGTTGCTGGTCTTTTGAAGATACACTATCAATGAATGGTTTCGGGTAAAGCACTGCCCTTGGACGGACGACAAAGATTGTGATATGTTGGTCCCTCTCTTGATTTTACAGTCACTATTATAGCTCGGTTATCAGCGCATTTTTGCTGGTTTTTGAAGATACACTATCAAATGATGGTTTCGGGTAAAGCACTGCCCTTGGACGGACAGCAAGATTGTGATATGTGTCCCTCTCTGATTTTACAGTCACTATTATAGCTCAGTTATCAGCGCATTGTTGCTGGTCTTTTGAAGATACACTATCAATGAATGGTTTCGGGTAAAGCACTGCCTTGGACGGACAGGCAAGAATTGTGATATGTGTCCTCTCCTTGATTTTACAGTCACTATTATAGCTCAGTTTATCAGCGCATTGTTGCTGGCTTTTTGAAGATACACATATCAATGAATGGTTTCGGGTAAAGCACTGCCCTGGACGGACAGGCAAGATTGTGATATGTGGTCCCTCTCTTGATTTTACAGTCACTATTATAGCTCAGTTATCAGCGCATTGTTGCTGGTTTTTGAAGATACACTATCAATGAATGGTTTCGGGTAAAGCACTGCCCTTGGACGGACAGGCAAGATTGTGATATGTGGTCCTCTCTTGATTTTACAGTCACTATTATAGCTCAGTTATCAGCGCATTGTTGCTGGTCTTTTGAAGATACACTATCAATGAATGGTTTCGGGTACAAGCTGCCCTTGGACGACAGCAAGATTGTGATATGTGGTCCTCTCTTATTTTTTACAGTCACTATTATAGCTCAGTTATCAGCGCATTGTTGCTGGTCTTTTGAAGATACACTATCAATGAATGGTTTTCGGGTAAAGCACTGCCCTTGGACGGACAGGCAAGATTGTGATATGTGGTCCTCTCTTGATTTTACAGTCACTATTATAGCTCAGTTATCAGCGCATTGTTGCTGGTCTTTTGAAGATACACTATTGAATGTTTCGGGTAAAGCACTGCCCTTGGACGGACAGCAAGATTGTGATATGTGGTCCTCTCTCTTGATTTTACAGTCACTATTATAGCTCAGTTATCAGCGCATTGTTGCTGGTCTTTTGAAATATACACTATCAATGAATGGTTTCGGTAAGCACTGCCTTGGACGGACAGCCAAGATTGTGATATGTGGTCCCTCTCTTGATTTTACAGTCACTATTATAGCTCAGTTATCAGCGCATTGTTGCTGGTCTTTTGAAGATACAATCAATGAATGGTTTCGGTAAAGCACTGCCCTTGGACGGACAGGCAGAAATTGTGATATGTGGTCCCTCTCTTGATTTTACAGTCACTATTATAGCTCAGTTATCAGCGCATTGTTGCTGGTCTTTTTGAAGATACACTATCAATGAATGGTTTCGGTAAAGCACTGCCCTTGGACGGACAGGCAAGATTGTGATATTGTGTCCCTCTCTTGATTTTACAGTCACTATTATAGCTCAGTTATCAGCGCATTGTTGCTGGTCTTTTGAAGATACACTATCAATGAATGGTTTCGGGTAAAGCACTCCCTTGGACGGAACACGCAAGATTGTGATATGTGGTCCCTCTCTTGATTTTACAGTCACTATTATAGCTAGTTATCAGCGCATTGTTGCTGGTCTTTTGAAGATACACTATCAATGAATGGTTTCGGGTAAAGCACTGCCCTTGGACGGACAGGCAAGATTGTGATATGTGGTCCCTCTCTTGATTTTACAGTCACTATTATAGCTCAGTTATCAGCGCATTGTTGCTGGTCTTTTGAAGATACACTATCAATGAATGGTTTCGGGTAAAGCACTGCCCTTGGACGGACAGGCAAGATTGTGATATGTGGTCCCTCTCTTGATTTAACAGTCACTATTATAGCTCAGTATCAGCGCATTGTTGCTGGTCTTTTGAAGATACACTATCAATGAATGGTTTCGGTAAAGCACTGCCCTTGGACGGACAGGCAAGATTGTGATATGTGGTCCTCTCTTGATTTTACAGTCACTATTATAGCTCAGTTATCAGCGCATTGTTGCTGGTCTTTGAAGATACACTATCAATGAATGGTTTCGGGTAAAGCACTGCCCTTGGACGGACAGCAAGATTGTGATATGTGGTCCCTCTCTTGATTTTACAGTCACTATATAGCTCAGTTATCAGCGCATTGTTGCTGGTCTTTTGAAGATACACTATCAATGAATGGTTTCGGGTAAAGCACTGCCCTTGGGACGGACAGCAAGATTGTGATATGTGGTCCCTCTCTTGATTTACAGTCACTATTATAGCTCAGTTATCAGCGCATTGTTGCTGGTCTTTTGAAATAACACTATCAATGAATGGTTTCGGGTAAAGCACTGCCTTGGACGGACAGGCAAGAATTGTGATATGTGGTCCCTCTCTTGATTTTACAGTCACTATTATAGCTCAGTTATCAGCGCATTGTTGCTGGTCTTTTGAAGATACACTATCAATGAATGGTTTGGGTAAAGCACTGCCTTGGACGGACAGGCAAGATTGTGATATGTGGTCCCTCTCTTGATTTTACAGTCACTATTATAGCTCAGTTATCAGCGCATTGTGCTGGTCTTTTGAAAGATACACTATCAATGAATGGTTTCGGGTAAAGCACTGCCCTTGGACGGACGGCAAGATTGTGATATGTGGTCCTCTCTTGATTTTACAGTCACTATTATAGCTCAGTTATCAGCGCATTGTTGCTGGTCTTTTGAAGATCACTATCAATGAATGGTTTCGGGTAAAGCACTGCCCTTGGACGGACAGCAAGATTGTGATATGTGGTCCCTCTCTTGATTTTCAGTCACTATTATAGCTCAGTTATCAGCGCATTGTTGCTG
This sequence comes from Doryteuthis pealeii, assembly GCA_023376005.1. Classification (NCBI taxonomy): domain Eukaryota; kingdom Metazoa; phylum Mollusca; class Cephalopoda; order Myopsida; family Loliginidae; genus Doryteuthis; species Doryteuthis pealeii. Next base: position 117,803 of record JALAJA010000079.1, read on the forward strand.
GTCTTTTGAAGATACACTATCAATGAATGGTTTTCGGGTAAAGCACTGCCCTTGGACGGACAGGCAAGATTGTGATATGTGGTCCTCTCTTGATTTTACAGTCACTATTATAGCTCAGTTATCAGCGCATTGTTGCTGGTCTTTTGAAGATACACTATCAATGAATGGTTTCGGGTAAAGCACTGCCCTTGGGACGGACACGCAAGATTGTGATATGTGGTCCCTCTCTTGATTTTACAGTCACTATTAATAGCTCAGTTATCAGCGCATTGTTGCTGTCTTTTGAAGATACACTATCAATGAATGGTTTCGGGTAAAGCACTGCCCTTGGACGGACAGCAAGATTGTGATATGTGTGCCCTCTCTTGATTTTACAGTCACTATTATAGCTCAGTTATCAGCGCATTGTTGCTGGTCTTTGAAGATACACTATCAATGAATGGTTTGGGTAAAGCACTGCCCTTGGACGGACAGGCAAGATTGTGATATGTGGTCCCTCTCTTGATTTTACAGTCACTATTATAGCTCAGTTATCAGCGCATTGTTGCTGGTCTTTTGAAGATACACTATCAATGAATGGTTTCGGGTAAAGCACTGCCCTTGGACGGACAGCGCAAGATTGTGATATGTGGTCCCTCTCTTGATTTTACAGTCACTATTATAGCTCAGTTATCAGCGCATTGTTGCTGGTCTTTTGAAGATACACTATCAATGAAGGTTTCGGGTAAAGCACTGCCCTTGGACGGACAGGCAAGATTGTGATATGTGGTCCCTCTTTGATTTTACAGTCACTATGAACGCTCAGTTATCAGCGCATTGTTGCTGTCTTTTGAAGATACACTATCAATGAATGGTTTCGGGTAAAGCACTGCCCTTGGGCGGACAGCAAGATTGTGATATGTGGTCCTCTCTTGATTTTACAGTCACTATTATAGCTCAGTTATCAGCGCATTGTTGCTGGTCTTTTGAAGATACACTATCAATGAATGGTTTCGGGTAAAAGCACTGCCTTGGACGGACACGCAAGATTGTGATATGTGTTCCTTCTTGATTTTACAGTCACTATTATAGCTCAGTTATCAGCGCATTGTTGCTGGTCTTTGAAGATACACTATCAATGAATGGTTTCGGGTAAGCACTGCCCTTGGACGGACACGCAAGATTGTGAATATTTGGTCCTTCTCTGATTTTACAGTCACTATTATAGCTCAGTTATCAGCGCATTTGTTGCTGTGTCTTTTGAAGATACACTATCAATGAATGGTTTCGGTAACACTGCCCTTGGACGGACACGAAGATTGTGATATGTGGTCCCTCTCTTGATTTTACAGTCACTATTATAGCTCAGTTATCAGCGCATTGTTGCTGGCTTTTGAAGATACACTATCAATGAATGGTTTCGGGTAAAAGCACTGCCTTGGACGGACAGGCAAGATTGTGATATGTGGTCCTCTCTCTTGATTTTACAGTCACTATTATAGTCAGTTATCAGCGCATTGTTGCTGGTCTTTTGAAGATACACTATCAATGAATGGTTTCGGGTAAAGCACTGCCCTTGGACGGACAGCAAAGATTGTGAATTGTGTCCCTCTTGATTTTACAGTCACTATTATAGCTCAGTTATCAGGCGCATTGTTGCTGGTCTTTTGAAGATACACTATCAATGAATGGTTTCGGGTAAACACTGCCCTTGGACGGACACGCAAGATTGTGATATGTGGTCCCTCTCTGATTTTACAGTCACTATTATAGCTCAGTTATCAGCGCATTGTTGCTGGTCTTTTGAAGATACACTATCAATGAATGGTTTCGGTAAAGCACTGCCCTTGGACGGACAGGCAAGATTGTGATATGTGGTCCCTCTCTTGATTTTACAGTCACTATTATAGCTCAGTTATCAGCGCATTGTTGCTGGTCTTTTGAAGATACACTATCAATGAATGGTTTCGGGTAAAGCACTGCCCTTGGACGGACAGCAAGATTGTGATATGTGGTCCCTCTCTCTGATTTTACAGTCACTATTATAGCTCAGTTATCAGCGCATTGTTGCTGCTTTTGAAGAACACTATCAATGAATGGTTTCGGGTAAAGCACTGCCCTTGGACGGACAGCAAGATTGTGATATGTGGTCCCTCTCTTGATTTACAGTCACTATTATAGCTCAGTTATCAGCGCATGTTTGCTGTGTTTTGAAGATACACTAATCATGAATGTTTCGGTAAAGCACTGCCTTGACGGACAGCGCAAGATTGTGATATGTGGTCCCTCTCTGATTTTACAGTCACTATATATGCTCAGTTATCAGCGCATTGTTGCTGGTCTTTTGAAGATACACTATCAATGAATGGTTTCGGGTAAAGCACTGCCTTGGACGGACACGCAAAGATTGTGATATGTGGTCCCGCTCTGATTTTACAGTCACTATTATAGCTCAGTTATCAGCGCATTGTTGCTGGTCTTTTGAAGTACACTATCAATGAATGGTTTCGGGTAAAGCACTGCCCATGGACGGACAGGGCAAGATTGTGATATTGGTCCTNCAAAGATAAAATTCTGGGGCTATCTTTTGGTTTGAAATTGATCAGTTAGTCCATTAATAATCTTGCAACATATCATATACTGGACCTTGAAAATTTTAAGGTATGTAGAAAAACCCAGTTTAACTTAGATAGATATTTTTTTTTTTTGCAATCAAATTTAAAGAAACTAGCATTTATTTAATTACTATGAAAAAAAAAAACTTGCCTACATTATTTATTTTTGAGTTTAAGAAAATTGAATTTTGAATTTAAAATCACTTTATTTAGGTTATTGAATTTATTATTTTTTATTTTTTTATTTTTCTTATATATTCTTCAGGATATGATCTTTCAAGAAATGTAAAAATTAGGGACGCGGATTTTTTTTATTCTTCACAATGGTCACAACGGTTCAAAACCCCCCCCACATTCTGAATTTATAAAAAAAAGTATTTGTTTTCAAGTTTCTTCCATAAAATCAAACTAATCCTTACTAAAAATTAAGTCGTGGGAAAATAATTTAGCGTGAGAAAATTTCATTAAAATTTGGACAATCACCTGGATTTTTCGCGTAATTGTTTTAAAATTAAGAAATTAAAAAAAAAAAAATTTTACCTACCCTTTGCACTTCTCTGCACGCGTCACTATATATATATATTACTATATATATATTAAGTTTGTAAACTCCATTTGACTTTCCTCTCCGACCCAAACACTACGGAGCGAATGAACTCTGATGAATGATTTTTGTAAAATCGAATATTGATCAGTATCAGCCTATGATTATATTATAAATTGTTTCTTCTTTAACAGCATTGTGTGATGTTTTCATCCACCTTTTCTTACTTCATATATATATATATATATATATCATATATATATATATATATATTATATGAAGTAGTCAAACAATGTGTTCTGAAATGTCGCAAGGCCGACAAATTTTGTGGGAGATATGTGCTTAATTAAAGTCATACCTAATTTGTTAATTAATAATTTATAATTAATGAATTAGGCGCTGAGAGATGTCCAAGAGTGCTTTACCCGACATTCATTGATAGTGTATCTTCAAAAGACCAGCAACAATGCGCTGATAACTGAGCTATAATAGTGACTGTAAAATCAAGAGAGGGACCACATATCACAATCTTGCCTGTCCGTCCAAGGGCAGTGCTTTACCCGAAACCATTCATTGATAGTGTATCTTCAAAAGACCAGCAACAATGCGCTGATAACTGAGCTATAATAGTGACTGTAAAATCAAGAGAGGGACCACATATCACAATCTTGCCTGTCCGTCCAAGGGCAGTGCTTTACCCGAAACCATTCATTGATAGTGTATCTTCAAAAGACCAGCAACAATGCGCTGATAACTGAGCTATAATAGTGACTGTAAAATCAAGAGAGGGACCACATATCACAATCTTGCCTGTCCGTCCAAGGGCAGTGCTTTACCCGAAACCATTCATTGATAGTGTATCTTCAAAAGACCAGCAACAATGCGCTGATAACTGAGCTATAATAGTGACTGTAAAATCAAGAGAGGGACCACATATCACAATCTTGCCTGTCCGTCCAAGGGCAGTGCTTTACCCGAAACCATTCATTGATAGTGTATCTTCAAAAGACCAGCAACAATGCGCTGATAACTGAGCTATAATAGTGACTGTAAAATCAAGAGAGGGACCACATATCACAATCTTGCCTGTCCGTCCAAGGGCAGTGCTTTACCCGAAACCATTCATTGATAGTGTATCTTCAAAAGACCAGCAACAATGCGCTGATAACTGAGCTATAATAGTGACTGTAAAATCAAGAGAGGGACCACATATCACAATCTTGCGTGTCCGTCCAAGGGCAGTGCTTTACCCGAAACCATTCATTGATAGTGTATCTTCAAAAGACCAGCAACAATGCGCTGATAACTGAGCTATAATAGTGACTGTAAAATCAAGAGAGGGACCACATATCACAATCTTGCTGTCCGTCCAAGGGCAGTGCTTTACCCGAAACCATTCATTGATAGTGTATCTTCAAAAGACCAGCAACAATGCGCTGATAACTGAGCTATAATAGTGACTGTAAAATCAAGAGAGGGACCACATATCACAATCTTGCTGTCCGTCCAAGGGCAGTGCTTTACCCGAAACCATTCATTGATAGTGTATCTTCAAAAGACCAGCAACAATGCGCTGATAACTGAGCTATAATAGTGACTGTAAAATCAAGAGAGGGACCACATATCACAATCTTGCCTGTCCGTCCAAGGGCAGTGCTTTACCCGAAACCATTCATTGATAGTGTATCTTCAAAAGACCAGCAACAATGCGCTGATAACTGAGCTATAATAGTGACTGTAAAATCAAGAGAGGGACCACATATCACAATCTTGCTGTCCGTCCAAGGGCAGTGCTTTACCCGAAACCATTCATTGATAGTGTATCTTCAAAAGACCAGCAACAATGCGCTGATAACTGAGCTATAATAGTGACTGTAAAATCAAGAGAGGGACCACATATCACAATCTTGCTGTCCGTCCAAGGGCAGTGCTTTACCCGAAACCATTCATTGATAGTGTATCTTCAAAAGACCAGCAACAATGCGCTGATAACTGAGCTATAATAGTGACTGTAAAATCAAGAGAGGGACCACATATCACAATCTTGCTGTCCGTCCAAGGGCAGTGCTTTACCCGAAACCATTCATTGATAGTGTATCTTCAAAAGACCAGCAACAATGCGCTGATAACTGAGCTATAATAGTGACTGTAAAATCAAGAGAGGGACCACATATCACAATCTTGCTGTCCGTCCAAGGGCAGTGCTTTACCCGAAACCATTCATTGATAGTGTATCTTCAAAAGACCAGCAACAATGCGCTGATAACTGAGCTATAATAGTGACTGTAAAATCAAGAGAGGGACCACATATCACAATCTTGCCTGTCCGTCCAAGGGCAGTGCTTTACCCGAAACCATTCATTGATAGTGTATCTTCAAAAGACCAGCAACAATGCGCTGATAACTGAGCTATAATAGTGACTGTAAAATCAAGAGAGGGACCACATATCACAATCTTGCCTGTCCGTCCAAGGGCAGTGCTTTACCCGAAACCATTCATTGATAGTGTATCTTCAAAAGACCAGCAACAATGCGCTGATAACTGAGCTATAATAGTGACTGTAAAATCAAGAGAGGGACCACATATCACAATCTTGCTGTCCGTCCAAGGGCTGCTTTACCCGAAACCATTCATTGATAGTGTATCTTCAAAAGACCAGCAACAATGCGCTGATAACTGAGCTATAATAGTGACTGTGTGTCCGTCCAAGGGCAGTGCTTTACCCGAAACCATTCATTGATAGTGTATCTTCAAAAGACCAGCAACAATGCGCTGATAACTGAGCTATAATAGTGACTGTAAAATCAAGAGAGGGACCACATATCACAATCTTGCTGTCCGTCCAAGGGCAGTGCTTTACCCGAAACCATTCATTGATAGTGTATCTTCAAAAGACCAGCAACAATGCGCTGATAACTGAGCTATAATAGTGACTGTAAAATCAAGAGAGGGACCACATATCACAATCTTGCTGTCCGTCCAAGGGCAGTGCTTTACCCGAAACCATTCATTGATAGTGTATCTTCAAAAGACCAGCAACAATGCGCTGATAACTGAGCTATAATAGTGACTGTAAAATCAAGAGAGGGACCACATATCACAATCTTGCTGTCCGTCCAAGGGCAGTGCTTTACCCGAAACCATTCATTGATAGTGTATCTTCAAAAGACCAGCAACAATGCGCTGATAACTGAGCTATAATAGTGACTGTAAAATCAAGAGAGGGACCACATATCACAATCTTGCCTGTCCGTCCAAGGGCAGTGCTTTACCCGAAACCATTCATTGATAGTGTATCTTCAAAAGACCAGCAACAATGCGCTGATAACTGAGCTATAATAGTGACTGTAAAATCAAGAGAGGACCACATATCACAATCTTGCCTGTCCGTCCAAGGGCAGTGCTTTACCCGAAACCATTCATTGATAGTGTATCTTCAAAAGACCAGCAACAATGCGCTGATAACTGAGCTATAATAGTGACTGTAAAATCAAGAGAGGGACCACATATCACAATCTTGCTGTCCGTCCAAGGGCAGTGCTTTACCCGAAACCATTCATTGATAGTGTATCTTCAAAAGACCAGCAACAATGCGCTGATAACTGAGCTATAATAGTGACTGTAAAATCAAGAGAGGGACCATATCACAATCTTGCTGTCCGTCCAAGGGCAGTGCTTTACCCGAAACCATTCATTGATAGTGTATCTTCAAAAGACCAGCAACAATGCGCTGATAACTGAGCTATAATAGTGACTGTAAAATCAAGAGAGGGACCACATATCACAATCTTGCTGTCCGTCCAAGGGCAGTGCTTTACCCGAAACCATTCATTGATAGTGTATCTTCAAAAGACCAGCAACAATGCGCTGATAACTGAGCTATAATAGTGACTGTAAAATCAAGAGAGGGACCACATATCACAATCTTGCTGTCCGTCCAAGGGCAGTGCTTTACCCGAAACCATTCATTGATAGTGTATCTTCAAAAGACCAGCAACAATGCGCTGATAACTGAGCTATAATAGTGACTGTAAAATCAAGAGAGGGACCACATATCACAATCTTGCCTGTCCGTCCAAGGGCAGTGCTTTACCCGAAACCATTCATTGATAGTGTATCTTCAAAAGACCAGCAACAATGCGCTGATAACTGAGCTATAATAGTGACTGTAAAATCAAGAGAGGGACCACATATCACAATCTTGCTGTCCGTCCAAGGGCAGTGCTTTACCCGAAACCATTCATTGATAGTGTATCTTCAAAAGACCAGCAACAATGCGCTGATAACTGAGCTATAATAGTGACTGTAAAATCAAGAGAGGACCACATATCACAATCTTGCTGTCCGTCCAAGGGCAGTGCTTTACCCGAAACCATTCATTGATAGTGTATCTTCAAAAGACCAGCAACAATGCGCTGATAACTGAGCTATAATAGTGACTGTAAAATCAAGAGAGGGACCACATATCACAATCTTGCCTGTCCGTCCAAGGGCAGTGCTTTACCCGAAACCATTCATTGATAGTGTATCTTCAAAAGACCAGCAACAATGCGCTGATAACTGAGCTATAATAGTGACTGTAAAATCAAGAGAGGGACCACATATCACAATCTTGCTGTCCGTCCAAGGGCAGTGCTTTACCCGAAACCATTCATTGATAGTGTATCTTCAAAAGACCAGCAACAATGCGCTGATAACTGAGCTATAATAGTGACTGTAAAATCAAGAGAGGGACCACATATCACAATCTTGCCTGTCCGTCCAAGGGCAGTGCTTTACCCGAAACCATTCATTGATAGTGTATCTTCAAAAGACCAGCAACAATGCGCTGATAACTGAGCTATAATAGTGACTGTAAAATCAAGAGAGGGACCACATATCACAATCTTGCCTGTCCGTCCAAGGGCAGTGCTTTACCCGAAACCATTCATTGATAGTGTATCTTCAAAAGACCAGCAACAATGCGCTGATAACTGAGCTATAATAGTGACTGTAAAATCAAGAGAGGGACCACATATCACAATCTTGCTGTCCGTCCAAGGGCAGTGCTTTACCCGAAACCATTCATTGATAGTGTATCTTCAAAAGACCAGCAACAATGCGCTGATAACTGAGCTATAATAGTGACTGTAAAATCAAGAGAGGGACCACATATCACAATCTTGCCTGTCCGTCCAAGGGCAGTGCTTTACCCGAAACCATTCATTGATAGTGTATCTTCAAAAGACCAGCAACAATGCGCTGATAACTGAGCTATAATAGTGACTGTAAAATCAAGAGAGGGACCACATATCACAATCTTGCTGTCCGTCCAAGGGCAGTGCTTTACCCGAAACCATTCATTGATAGTGTATCTTCAAAAGACCAGCAACAATGCGCTGATAACTGAGCTATAATAGTGACTGTAAAATCAAGAGACCACATATCACAATCTTGCTGTCCGTCCAAGGGCAGTGCTTTACCCGAAACCATTCATTGATAGTGTATCTTCAAAAGACCAGCAACAATGCGCTGATAACTGAGCTATAATAGTGACTGTAAAATCAAGAGAGGGACCACATATCACAATCTTGCCTGTCCGTCCAAGGGCAGTGCTTTACCCGAAACCATTCATTGATAGTGTATCTTCAAAAGACCAGCAACAATGCGCTGATAACTGAGCTATAATAGTGACTGTAAAATCAAGAGAGGGACCACATATCACAATCTTGCCTGTCCGTCCAAGGGCAGTGCTTTACCCGAAACCATTCATTGATAGTGTATCTTCAAAAGACCAGCAACAATGCGCTGATAACTGAGCTATAATAGTGACTGTAAAATCAAGAGAGGGACCACATATCACAATCTTGCCTGTCCGTCCAAGGGCAGTGCTTTACCCGAAACCATTCATTGATAGTGTATCTTCAAAAGACCAGCAACAATGCGCTGATAACTGAGCTATAATAGTGACTGTAAAATCAAGAGAGGGACCACATATCACAATCTTGCCTGTCCGTCCAAGGGCAGTGCTTTACCCGAAACCATTCATTGATAGTGTATCTTCAAAAGACCAGCAACAATGCGCTGATAACTGAGCTATAATAGTGACTGTAAAATCAAGAGAGGGACCACATATCACAATCTTGCCTGTCCGTCCAAGGGCAGTGCTTTACCCGAAACCATTCATTGATAGTGTATCTTCAAAAGACCAGCAACAATGCGCTGATAACTGAGCTATAATAGTGACTGTAAAATCAAGAGAGGGACCACATATCACAATCTTGCTGTCCGTCCAAGGGCAGTGCTTTACCCGAAACCATTCATTGATAGTGTATCTTCAAAAGACCAGCAACAATGCGCTGATAACTGAGCTATAATAGTGACTGTAAAATCAAGAGAGGGACCACATATCACAATCTTGCTGTCCGTCCAAGGGCAGTGCTTTACCCGAAACCATTCATTGATAGTGTATCTTCAAAAGACCAGCAAAATGCGCTGATAACTGAGCTATAATAGTGACTGTAAAATCAAGAGAGGGACCACATATCACAATCTTGCTGTCCGTCCAAGGGCAGTGCTTTACCCGAAACCATTCATTGATAGTGTATCTTCAAAAGACCAGCAACAATGCGCTGATAACTGAGCTATAATAGTGACTGTAAAATCAGAGAGGGACCACATATCACAATCTTGTCTGCCGTCAAAGGTCATTTCTTTACCCAAAACGATCCATTGATAATGTATCTTCAAAAGACCAGCAATAATACGCGAACAACTGAGCTATAACAGTAACTGTGCAGTAGAGAGGGTAACCACATATCACAATCTTGTCTGCCCGTCAAAGGTCATTTCTTTACCCAAAACGATCCATTGATAATGTATCTTCAAAAGACCAGCAATAATACGCGAACAACTGAGCTATAACAGTAACTGTGCAGTAGAGAGGGTAACCACATATCACAATCTTGTCTGCCCGTCAAAGGTCATTTCTTTACCCAAACGATCCATTGATAATGTATCTTCAAAAGACCAGCAATAATACGCGAACAACTGAGCTATAACAGTAACTGTGCAGTAGAGAGGGTAACCACATATCACAATCTTGTCTGCCCGTCAAAGGTCATTTCTTTACCCAAAACGATCCATTGATTATGTATCTTCAAAAGACCAGCAATAATACGCGAACAACTGAGCTATAACAGTAACTGTGCAGTAGAGAGGGTAACCACATATCACAATCTTGTCTGCCGTCAAAGGTCATTTCTTTACCCAAAACGATCCATTGATATGTATCTTCAAAAGACCAGCAATAATACGCGAACAACTGAGCTATAACAGTAACTGTGCAGTAGAGAGGGTAACCACATATCACAATCTTGTCTGCCCGTCAAAGGTCATTTCTTTACCCAAAACGATCCATTGATTATGTATCTTCAAAAGACCAGCAATAATACGCGAACAACTGAGCTATAACAGTAACTGTGCAGTAGAGAGGGTAACCACATATCACAATCTTGTCTGCCCGTCAAAGGTCATTTCTTTACCCAAAACGATCCATTGATAATGTATCTTCAAAAGACCAGCAATAATACGCGAACAACTGAGCTATAACAGTAACTGTGCAGTAGAGAGGGTAACCACATATCACAATCTTGTCTGCCCGTCAAAGGTCATTTCTTTACCCAAAACGATCCATTGATTATGTATCTTCAAAAGACCAGCAATAATACGCGAACAACTGAGCTATAACAGTAACTGTGCAGTAGAGAGGGTAACCACATATCACAATCTTGTCTGCCCGTCAAAGGTCATTTCTTTACCCAAAACGATCCATTGATAATGTATCTTCAAAAGACCAGCAATAATACGCGAACAACTGAGCTATAACAGTAACTGTGCAGTAGAGAGGGTAACCACATATCACAATCTTGTCTGCCCGTCAAAGGTCATTTCTTTACCCAAAACGATCCATTGATAATGTATCTTCAAAAGACCAGCAATAATACGCGAACAACTGAGCTATAACAGTAACTGTGCAGTAGAGAGGGTAACCACATATCACAATCTTGTCTGCCGTCAAAGGTCATTTCTTTACCCAAAACGATCCATTGATTATGTATCTTCAAAAGACCAGCAATAATACGCGAACAACTGAGCTATAACAGTAACTGTGCAGTAGAGAGGGTAACCACATATCACAATCTTGTCTGCCCGTCAAAGGTCATTTCTTTACCCAAAACGATCCATTGATAATGTATCTTCAAAAGACCAGCAATAATACGCGAACAACTGAGCTATAACAGTAACTGTGCAGTAGAGAGGGTAACCACATATCACAATCTTGTCTGCCCGTCAAAGGTCATTTCTTTACCCAAAACGATCCATTGATAATGTATCTTCAAAAGACCAGCAATAATACGCGAACAACTGAGCTATAACAGTAACTGTGCAGTAGAGAGGGTAACCACATATCACAATCTTGTCTGCCCGTCAAAGGTCATTTCTTTACCCAAAACGATCCATTGATTATGTATCTTCAAAAGACCAGCAATAATACGCGAACAACTGAGCTATAACAGTAACTGTGCAGTAGAGAGGGTAACCACATATCACAATCTTGTCTGCCCGTCAAAGGTCATTTCTTTACCCAAAACGATCCATTGATAATGTATCTTCAAAAGACCAGCAATAATACGCGAACAACTGAGCTATAACAGTAACTGTGCAGTAGAGAGGGTAACCACATATCACAATCTTGTCTGCCCGTCAAAGGTCATTTCTTTACCCAAAACGATCCATTGATTATGTATCTTCAAAAGACCAGCATTAATACGCGAACAACTGAGCTATAACAGTAACTGTGCAGTAGAGAGGGTAACCACATATCACAATCTTGTCTGCCCGTCAAAGGTCATTTCTTTACCCAAAACGATCCATTGATAATGTATCTTCAAAAGACCAGCAATAATACACGAACAACTGAGCTATAACAGTAACTGTGCAGTAGAGAGGGTAACCACATATCACAATCTTGTCTGCCCGTCAAAGGTCATTTCTTTACCCAAAACGATCCATTGATA
>JALAJA010000079.1:132500-140000 GCA_023376005.1 Doryteuthis pealeii
TCTCCAATTTGTCGTTTGAAGTGTCCATATAATTGTTTTTCTTCCTGTTTTTGTTATTTTTCTGTTTGTCCATATGTTACATCTGCTATTGTTAGCTGCCATAAGCAATCTGTGTTTGCTCTTTTTTGTGTAGTCTTCGGGTTGTTGGATTGTGGCCTCTACGCAGTCCTCTATGTTGGCAAGACCTCTTCCCCCTTCCTTTCTTGATACATATAGTCTATCTCTATCGTCTCTCGGGTGTAGAGCCTTATGCATGGTCATTAATTTTCTAGTCTTTTGGTCAATCTGTCTGAGTTCTTCTTTTGTCCATTTTAAGAATGGTTCAGAGTATCTTATAATGGGGACAGCCCATGTATTAATTCCTTTGATCAGATTTCTGTTGTTGAATTTGGTTTCTAGGAGTTTTCTTGTTTTCCCGGGGTGTTACGTAGCACCTTTTCTTTTCTTCTCCGTCTAGTCTTCTATCTTCTAATAGTCTGTCTTGGTCTTCTAATGGTCTGGTATATCTTCTACAGGTCTCGTCTGGTCTTCTTGTATGGGGATTCCGTGTCTGGTTCTGCTGGGGACCATTTCTTATCAGAAGCCTTGTGTCATTGTTAGCTTTTAGTAATAACAACAAGACTTCGATTTACCTTTGATGTTATTTTATTCCGGATCCCCAGAACCAGACAAAATGCGCGCAGAGAGTCACATCTTGCTAGCTTCAGTCCTAACTCTCAACTGTCTAACTGCAACTCTCTAACTGAGTTCCTTACACCTTAAACCGGAAGGGCTTCTATCACTTCCGATTCTCACGATTCTATCCCCAGAAAGCAGGGTGAGAGTGAGGTCAAGCATTGTCACTCACTCTCAAGGCCATCAGCTGTACTGATTGCCATAAGGATTTCTATACTACCTTAAAAAGTAATAGGGATCCAATTAATATGTAACATTTGGTTTCTAGGAGTTTTCTTGTTCTCCCGGGGTATTCTTTTTTAAAACTTTTCTTTTCATTTCTGCTTGCTTCTAAAATTCCTAAGTATTTGTAACTTTTGTCATCAAGTGATTTTATAGTGTCCGTCCTGTTTTGGCAGTTGTATTCCGTCCATTAATTTTCTTTCGCCCTTTTTCATTACTAGCATAGCACATTTTTCAATTACAAATTCCATCCCTATATCTTGGCTATATATTCTAATAGATTTGTACTAGGGTTTCTAATTATTTTTCATTTTTGCAATATTTTTATGTCATCCATGTACATCAGGTGGTTTATCTTTTCTTGTGGGTTAGTAAATTTGTATCCTCCAGTACATTTTTAAGTATATGACTGAGCGGCATCATTGCTATAATAAACAGTAGTGGTGATAACGAGTCTCCTTGGAAGATAACTCTTTGGATTTTTACTTCTGCCCGGGATTGCCCTGCGGCTTTTAATTGGACTCGCCAGTTTTCCATGGCTTTTTCAATGAAATTTATGATGTTGTTGGAAATTTTGTACAATTTTAGACATTCTAAAATCCAGGTATGTGGGACCATGTCACAGGGCTTTCCGTAGTCGATCCGTGTCATTGCAATATTTTTCCGCCAATTTTTAACTTCTTTAAGAATATGTTGGTCTATATGAAGTAAGTCATGTATTCCTCTTTTTCCCTTGCAGCATCCTTTCTGTTCTTCTGGGGAAAGTTTACGCACATTGAGTGAAAAGTATATTTCTTCTTTTATTACTGCAGTCAATATTTTCCACATCATGGGTAGACAAGTTATTGGTCTATAATTGCTAGGGATGTTTTCTTTTTGTGGGTCTTTCTGGATTATGGTAGTTATTATTATTATTATTATTATTATTATTATTAAATAGGAATAGTTACCATTTGCTTAGTTGAAAAATGGTTGCCGTTACACTGAAATTTTGTAACAATATTTTCAGCAGTTTCAGTAAAGGAGGGTTCATTATCCTTATAAACGTCAATCAGTCCAATATCTATCTATCTATCTATCTATCTATCTATCTATCTCAGTCAGTCCATTATCTATCTATCTATCTATCTATCTATCTATATCAGTCAGTCCATTATCTATCTATCTATATATATATCAGTCATCAGTCCATTATCTATCTATCTATCTATCTATCTATCTATATCATCATTTCCATTATCTATCTATCTATCTATCTCTGTATATATATCTATCTATCTATCTATCTATGTCAGCCCATTATCTATCTATATATATATATCAGTCAGTCCATTATCTATCTATCTATCTATCTATCTATCTATATCAGTCAGTCCATATCTATCATCTACCTATCTATCTATCTATATCAGTCAGTCCATTATCTATCTATCTATCTATCTATCTATCTATCTATCTCAGTCAGTCCATTATCTATCTATCTAATCCTATATTCTATCTATATAAGTCAGTCCATTATCATATCTACTAATCTCTGTATATATATATATCTATCTAATCTATCTATGTCAGCCATTATCTATCTATATATATATATCAGTCAGTCCATTATCTATCTATCTATCTATCTATATCAGTCAGTCCATTATCTATCTATCTACTATATCATTCATTCCATTATCTATCTATCGTATCTATCTATCTATATCAGTCAGTCCATTATCTATCTATTCTATCTATCTATCTATGTCAGTCAGTCATATCTGTATCTAATCTATCTATCTATGTCAGTCAGTCTTATTCTATCTATCTATCTATCTATATCTATATATATATATATATATATATATATATATATATATCAGTCAGTCCATTATCTATCCATCTATCTATTTATCTGTCAGTCAATCCATTGTCTATCTATCTATATCAGTCAATACATATCTATCTATATCAGCCAGTCAATATCTATCTATCTATCTATCAATCTGAATCATTCGATATCTATCTATCTATCTATCTATCTATCTATTTACCAACCCCTCAACATGAGTAGGATGTGACTCAAGGTCAAATTTTTAAGCGGAGTTTAACAGATGTCTGTGTGTATGTATCAATGTATTTCGCCAACTCCTCCTCTACAACCAGGATGTGACACAAGGCCAATTCTTAAACGCGAGTATGGCTTGTTTTAGCTCAGAATTTTGTATCAATATTTTCAGCAGTTTCAGTAAGAGAACGTTTCATTATCCTTATAAACTTATGATACGCGATTTCGTTTTGGAAATGATTCAAATATCGATATTCTGCCCAATCACTCACCGCCAGATGTCGCACACGGCAGCCACTTGCGCACACCGTTAGCCATAAATTGATCAAATTTGGCCGCACAGTCAGTACTTCTTCCCCTATCGCTTAAAAAGTGTTATATTCACTCCCCTCCACTAAGATATTTGTTTTGTTTTACGACAGTAAGGACCTTCATAAAGTTTCTAAAAAATTCTGATTTAATTATCTTTATAGAAAAATTCAAAAATCGTACGAGTGAAATATATTTTATTCGGATTTCATAAAAGGAAATAAGGAGAAGGGGTCGACCTAGCAAAAGAAATATTTCCCCTAATATATTTGACACTTAATTGATTTTTCATAGAATTTTAAAAACAATTAATGTAACGTCAGCAGTGACGTAATGTCGGTTACAGACAAAAAGAGACCGAATCTCCATTATTAATAGATATACAATATATTTACCAATTGTGCATATCTATCTATACATATATAAAGGGCAGTTGTGTCTATGTATGTCCGGAGGAAGCTACGAAAATAAAACAATTAACGACAATGTAAATATATGTACACGCTCACTATCAACAGAGCTTGCTTTTTGTTCAAAATAATAAAGATTTTATTCATATCGGGTATTCAAAAATTAGGATTTTAATAGTAAGAAAAGGTAAAGTGTTTGGTTGCGTTCGTGATTAAAACACCAATCAATTATATAAGACCAAAACAATCAATGGATCTGCGATAATCAGTCCATTATCTATCTATCTATCTATCTATCTATCTAGCTATGTCAGTCAGTCCATTATATATCTATCTATTTATCTATGTCTATCTATCTATATCAGTCAATACATATCTATCTCTCTATATCAGTCAGTCAATATCTATCTATCTATCTATCTATCTATCTATCTGAATCATTCGATATCTATCTCTCTCTCTCTCTCTCTCTCTCTATATATATATATATATATATATATATATATATATATATATCTACCTATCTATGTCAGTCGGTCCATTATCTATCTATTTACCTATGTCAGTCAGTCCATTGTCTATCTATCTATATCAGTCAATACATATCTATCTATCTATCTATCTACATCAGTCAGTCAATATCTATCTATCTATCTATCTATCTATTTACCAACCCCTCAACATGAGTAGGATGTGACTCAAGGTCAATTTTTTAAGCGGAGTTTAACAGATGTCTGTGTGTATGTATCAATGTAATTCGCCAACTCCTCCTGTACAACCAGGATGTGACTCAATGCCAATTCTTAAACGCGAGTATAACTTGTTTTAGCTCAGAATTTTGTATCAATATTTTCAGCAGTTTCAGTAAGAGAACGTTTTCATTATCCTTATAAACTTATGATACGCGATTTCGTTTTGGAAATGATTCAAATATCGATATTCTGCCCAATCACTCACCGCCAGATGTCGCACACGGCAGCCACTTGCGCACACCGTTAGCCATAAATTGATCAAATTTGGCCGCACAGTCAGTACTTCTTCCCTTATCAAAACTTCCCCCCGATTAAGATATACAGATTTGATTCACCGCCCGTAAAGGCTTGTAAACGGTTCTTTCTCGGTAAAATTATGTCAGTCACAGTTCCTCTGATAATTTCTTACGTCCGTCGCCCCCCCGTGGGGGGTTGGATGGGAGCGGGTTTAGCGGTAGGGACCACTTTGAGAAAAGCAGCTTGACACGATGAGCCGCTACTGAAAGCAACAACAAGGCTGCAACTATAAAATAACGGTAAAAAAAAATATTGAAAGAGAGAACGACTATTACTTAACAAAGTCCTTTCCGCTCGCAGTAACAGCTTGGAAAAGGTAATGTAAACACATAAAAATACAAATACAGCTATACAGACAAATCTATCTATCTATCTATCTATCTATCTATCTATATCAGTCAGTCCATATCTATCTATCTATCTATCTATCTATCTATATCAGTCGGTCAGTCCATATCTATATATCTATCTACATCAGTCAGTCAATCCATATCTATCTATCTATCTATCTATCTATCTATATCAGTCAGTCCATATCTATCTATCTATCTATCTATCTATCTATCTATCTCAGTCGGTCAGTCCATATCTATATATCTATCTACATCAGTCAGTCAATCCATATCTATCTATCTATCTATCTATCTATCTATCTCAGTCAGTCCATATCTATCTATCTATCTATCTATCTATCTATCTATATCAGTCGGCCAGTCCATATCTATATATCTATCTACATCAGTCAGTCAATCCATATCTATCTATTTATCTATCTATCTATCTATCTATCTATCTATCTCTCTGTCGGTCTATATCAGTCAGTCCATTATTTATCTATCTATATATATATATATATTTATCTATATATCTATGTATATATCTAAGCCTTTTTCTATCTATCTATCAATCTATCTATCTATCTATCTATCTCAGTCAGTCCATATCTATCTATCTATCTATCTATCTATCTATCTACATCAGTCAGTCAATCCATATCTATCTATCTATCTATCTATCTATCTGTCGGTCTATATCAGTCAGTCCATTATTTATCTATCTATATATATATATCTATTTATCTATATACCTATGTATATATCTAAGCCTTTTTCTATCTATCCATCTATCTATCTATCTATCTATCTATCTATCTCAGTCAGTCCATATCTATCTATCTATCTATCTATCTATCTATCTACATCAGTCAGTCAATCCATATCTATCTATCTATCTATCTATTTTATCTGTCGGTCTATATCAGTCAGTCCATTATTTATCTATCTATATATATATCTATTTATCTATATATCTATGTATATATCTAAGCCTTTTTCTATCTATCTATCTATCTATCTATCTATCTATCTATCTATATCAGTCAGTCCATATCTATCTATCTATCAATCTATCTATCTATCTACATCAGTCAATCATATCTATCTTATCTATCTAATCTATTATCTATCGGTCTATCAGTGTCCATTATTTATCTATGTATATATATATATATCTATTATCTATATATCTATGTATATATCTAAGCCTTTTTCTATCTATCTATCTATCTATCTATCTATATCAGTTAGTCCATTATCTATCTATCTATCTATCTATCTATCTATCTATCTCAGTCCATATCTATCTATCTATCTATCGATCTATCTATATCAGTTCATATCTATCTATCTATATATCTATCTATCTACACTAGTCAGTCAGTCCATATCTATCTATCTATCTATCTATCTATCTATCTATCTATCTATCTCATCAGTCCATATCATCTATATCATCAAGTCCACTATCTGTCTATCTATGTATCTATCTATTTTATTCTGCCCATCTATCTATCTATCTATCTATCTATCTCAGTTCATATCTATCTATCTATATATCTATCTATCTACACCAGTCAGTCAGTCCATATCTATCTATCTATATCTATATATCTATCTATCTATCTCAATCAGTCCATATCCATCTATATCAGTCAGTCCACTATCTGTCTATCTATGTATCTATCTATTTTATTCTGCCCATATCTATCTATCTATCTATCTATCTATCTATCTATCTATATCAGTTCATATCTATCTATCTATATATCTATCTATCTACACCAGTCAGTCAGTCCATATCTATCTATCTATCTATCTATCTCAATCAGTCCATATCCATCTATATCAGTCAGTCCACTATCTATCTATCTATCTATCTATCTATCTATCTATCTATTTTATTCTGGCCATATCTATCTATCTATCTATCTATCTATCTATCTCAATCATTCCATATCTATCTATCTATCTATCTATCTATCTATCTCTATCTCTCTATTTACCAACCCCTCAACATGAGTAGGATGTGACTCAAGGTCAAGTTTTTAAGCGGAGTTTAACAGATGTCTGTGTGTATGTATCAATGTAATTCGCCAACTCCTCTTTTACAACCAGGATGTGACTCAAGCCAATTCTTAAACGCGAGTATAGCTTGTTTTAGCTCAGAATTTTGACTGATATATATATATATATTTTTCTCCCGGACCGGTTGTCTTAGCAAGTTTAAAGAATCCAGTCTGCCTTACAATTTACACATAGCTAGGGGGCATATGGTTTCATGCCTTTCCCAAAGTTAAACGCAAAACAAAATTATCCAATTTCTTCCTCGGCATATGGGGACCAATTCCTTCCTTATGATTCTCTCGGCTTGTGGGGACTAATTCCCTCCCCCCACACAACTGTCGGTACGTGGGGACCAATTCCTTTCTTACGACTTTCGGCAAGTG
>JALAJA010000079.1:147500-180211 GCA_023376005.1 Doryteuthis pealeii
TGATAAACTACTTAAACCCCCGTGAATAACACAACTTGAATCTGTGCAGTAAAGTGTGTGTGGGTGGGCTGATGGTAAGTGTGGTGTTCCTCCACAGAAATCAAAACAATCACTCATTGATTCTTGTCTCTTTTGTTATTGTGGCCATAATTCTAATTGCACTCATTGGGGAGGGACTTACAATACCGGACGATTACCAATACTCTTTACCAAGGGATTACCAATACTCTTTACCAAGGGATTACCAAGGATCCAATTCCGCTGGACAAGTGCTCTGGCTTAAGACATACACGATGGGAAAACAGATTGTAACATGAATAAAGAGAAGGTTCCCGAGTTCAAAAAAGTTCCCAAGTCTGACAAGAAATACCTGAAGAAGGCCGGAGGGTACATCGGCCGAAATGTTGTACAGATAACAATAAAGATGAAGACAATAGTCTGAATTATCCAAATAATACAACGGAAGAGAGATGTTAGGGGAAAAAGGAAAAGAAGGAGGGAGACAGCTGTAAAAATGAAAGGATGGAGACGGTGGTGAAAAATGAAGGTTAGCACATGAGTAGCACAGCTTGAATCTGTTGCAGTCAAGTAGGAGCTGATGGTAGGTGTGCAAAAAATAGATTCTCTTGTGTCCCGGCTAATACCAACAATAAGCCACTCTGCGACTTTACAACTGTTGGAATATTTGTGAATATATATTTATTAACTCCCCTCCGCAACGAAGCAAGATGTACTCAAGGTCAATTTCTTAAGCGGAGCTCTTAACAGGTTTGAATTCAGAGTTTTCCTTCTGCCTAGACGCGTTGCCTAACCAAGGTTAAAGAGCCCAGTCTACCCTACTTTTACCATAGCTGAGAGAGAGAGATTCATACTTTCCAAGGGTATTAGCGCTATGTGAAATCAATACCAGCTCCAGGATTTAACTCGGTCGACGAGTGCGATTTCTCATGACAGTAACATTATACACGACGGGCTTCCTAAAATATATTGTGAATACAAGGTGTGGCTCTAATTCCCCACTGGATTTATAGACTAGGCCTAGGTGCACGTAGTTTACTCCTCTGGCAATCAACAAGCGCAATTACTGTGTGGGCTGATACCTAGTTAAACACTGTACTTGCCAGGCATTCACTCTGCAATCGTTGAGGAGAACTTATGACCATTGGCGAAGGACTGAGGACTCTTTACGTCAGAAGAACCAAAGGATGTCATTATCGGAGGAGCTCTTTACCAAGGATCCAATCGCGACTGGGTACAAGCGCTCTTGCTTAGGCCTAGCAAAGATGGGCCCAATGAGATTGTAAACAGGCTAATGGGCCAGGAACTGAGGCACTCTTTACGGCAGAAGAACCAAGATTCATTACGGCAGGACTTCTTTACCAGATCACAATTCCACTGGACAGAGCGTCTGGCTTAGAGCCTACAAGATGGCCCAATAGATTGGTACAGGCTATGGCCGGGGCAGGAACCTGAGGATCTTTACGCGAGAAGAACCAAAGGATCATTATCGAGGACTCTTTACCAAGGATCCATATTCCAACTGGACAAGGGGCGCTCTTGCTTAGAGCCTACAAGATGGCCGCAATAGATTGTGAAAGCACGGCTATGGGCCCAGGAACTGAGGACTTCTTTACAGAAGAAGCCAAAGGAATTCAGTTATCGGAGACATTTTAACCACAGGATCCAAATTCCACGACAAGTCGCTCACTTGCTTAAGGCCCTACAGAATGGCCCAACAGATTTGTAACAGGTAGGCCCAGGAATCTGAGAGTCTTTACAGGTAGAACCAAAGATTGCTTATCGGAGGACTCTTACCAGCGATCGCAATCCACTGGACAAGTGCACTCTAGCTTAAGACATACATGATGACAAACAGATTGTAACATGAATAAATCAAAAAGATGTAAAGAAGATTTGAGAAGATTTAAACAAAGCGAAAAAGAAAAAGAAAAACTTCACACTCGCCTCCATATAAAGAAATTACTGCATTGATAAAAAAATAAAAAGACGTAAAGATTAATTTAGAGAGAATAAACAAAAAGAACAAAGAAAAAAGAAACTTTTCAATCGTTCATCGTCATTGACTCAATTACTTTAAAGGATTCAATCAAGAGGCGTATCATTTTTTATTTCTATTCTATATTTTTATAATCTAAAGAAATCGGGTCGCTAAGTAAAATTGAATATATACTAGTACAATAAAAAACACCCTCCGGGCGATGTAAAAATAGTTTTTTGAAACATATTCCTGAGGGGGAGTAAAAATTCAATGTCAGCGAGTTTGTACCCTAAGTAAGTAAAATCATCGAAAATTCATTAAGATGAAAAATAATAAAAATTGAAATGTAAACTTAAATATGTATTAAAATAAAACAAACTATTTATAGATATATAATACGCTAGTCATGTATTTATTAAACTTCTTTTTAAAAAACAATGAGAACTGTCTAATTGTTGCATGTTCAACATTTTGAGTGTATTATTATGTGTATGACGATTTGGTAATGTGAGTAGGCAGTGACGTAATTTTTGCTTACAGACAAAACCGGAAGTGAATCTCCAATTTAATAGATATTATATATTACATTATATATATATATATTATATATATATATATATATTATATTATTTTATATTTTCTGAAGGCAATTATAATGCATGTATCGATAAAATTCGATAATTATAGAAAATAATCTTGACAAGTGAATCCCGCAAAGGATGGCTCGCTATGCAGAACACCGTACAGACTGTTTCGACTTTATTAAGTCTCTTCAGGTGTGTATACTTAAACGTACTCCCCTCCGACAGGAATCGNAAAGAGAGAGATTCACTCCACAGCACACCTCCCACCGACGACCTTTTCATACTTTTTTATTTATATCGCAAGTTTATTTATTGCTTACCAACCTGCCTTTAGTAATATACTATTTTACTTATAAAGCGCGTTTGACTAAACACGTTACTAGTCACCTGTAACTGTTTGCCTTATCGTTTCGGTACAGAGTACAGAGTGGGTAGTAACAGGTGCCAGCACATGCGACACACACACACACACACACACACACACACACACATATATATATATATATATATATGTATGTATATATATATATATATGTGTGTGTGTGTCGGCATATGAATGTATGTATATATATATATGTATATATATATATATACTAGCAAATATATGCACCCTCTGGGTGCAAGTATTTAAGTTTAATGTAATAAAATATTATATCAAATTAGAAAGGCTAATGAAACTAAATAAGAATACCGATAAAAAGATTTGAAACAGAGGGAGTATAATCGAAAAATAGAACAACTGAAAATTACTCTTCCACCACTCTCGTCTTTCATTGTTATTTTTTCTAATTCAAGTATTTAGTTAAAAGAGGAAATAAATAATAAAATGACAGTTCTTTTTTCTTGTTAATTTAAGATTTATTGAAGAGATTTTTGATTATATTCATTAAGATAAAACCAAGCAGTTAGAAATCAATAATACTAAGCATATATTTAATAAAATCACATTTTTAATATCAATATGCAAATTAGCCTTCCGTTCACACTGTAAACCGCTATTTTGTTGTATATATAAATATAATTGCATGTTGTCAGTATGTAGACATGGTTAACAGTATTAATAATGTAAAACAATTTTATTAATAATTGAAGTTTAAATAAAAATACAATCATGGAAAATGTGATGCCAGTAACTAAGGGAATAGTGATATGAGTAGTAATATAGTTTCGGTTACAGACAGAAAAGCACACAATCTCCATTATAATAAGATATATATATATATATATATCTTATTATAATGGAGATTGTGTGTTTTTCTGTCTGTAACCGAAACTATATTACTACTCAAGTCACAATTCCCTTAATTATTTACGTCAAATTCTCCATGATTTCATTCTTTTAAACCTTCAGTTATTAATGAAAATTGTTTTACATTATTAATACTGTTGACCATATCTACGTGATATTTTCCACGTAACCCACTTGTACGTGTCAGGCACAAGGCCCTATTAGCGTGGGACCACCCACAAACCGAAGCTCATGGGGTGGTGGGTGAAAAATTGCGTCGATCCCGTCGGCATTCCCCCTCAAGGGGGCGCCTCAGGCACTGGGCAATAAACCCAGACCCGCCCCTTTAAATCGAGGGGGCAGGTGTTGCCTGGGGGGATGGCCCCCTGGGATCGACGCCGTTAATTATATCAATGGTCCAGAGGCCAAAGCCACTGTTGACCATAACTACGTACTAATAACATGCAATTGTATTTATATATACAACAAAATAGCGGTTTACAGTTTGAACGAGAAGGCTAATTTGCATATTGATATTTAAAATTTTATTTTAATAAATATGTGCTTGGTATTATTGATTTCTAATTGTTTGGTTTTATCTTAAGAAATATAAACAAAAATCTCGTGGATAAATCTTAAAAGAAATTTATTTACAAGAAGAAATAACTGTAATATTATCCTTTACTTCCTATTTTAACTAAATAGTTAAATTAGGAAAATTTACCAATGAAAAGAGGAGTAATGGAAAATGATGGAATAGTTAGTTTCAAAGTTGTTCTATTTTTCGATTATACCCCTCTGTTGCAGATCTTTTTATCTGCATTCTTAGTCAGTTTCATTAACCTTTCTAATTTAATATGATATTTTATTATATCAAAACTTAAATACTTGCACCCAGAGGGTGCATATATTTGCTAGTGTATATAAGTAAAGAAATAACAAAAGACTTAGAGATTTAGCGTTATAGTCTATTTCAGGGAGCTTAGACAAAGTGTCTAACTCTCCCGACTCATCAGATGCGAATGATGAATTCTTTATTACTTTAAAGGCATTTGAAAACAGATTTTTTGCGAATCATTTTTTTATATATTTTTTGCAACATCAAGGTTTTCGTTTGGATTTCATATCACAGGACTATAAAATAAAAAAAATAAAAAAATATAAAAATCTGTTTTCAAATGCCTTTAAAGTAATAAAGAATTCATCATTCGCATCTGATGAGTCGGGAGAGTTAGACACTTTGTCTAAGCTCCCTGAAATAGACAATAAAGCTAAATCTCTAAGTCTTTTGTTATTTCTTTACTTATAAATTTGCTCTGTGACTCTAACATTAAGAGCACACATTGAGCTCTCAAACTGCGACAGGTTTTGTTAAATAACACTCTTGTATCGTAAGGAAGATTTCTTCTCTGGACTTTTGGATTATATATATATATATATATATATATATATATATATATATATATATATATATATAATTTAATATACCAAGCGTGTTGGTAGATCCTTGCGGAGAGAAAAAACCCAGCAGAGAGTTTGATTGTAAAAATATACTACCAAACATCAACCAGGAAGAAAAAATTTTTGAAAAAAAGAAAGGACCAAGATATTCGTACCAACAAAAAATAATCTATTGGTACAGTATTTGGCCAAAAGAAAAAACAATTTATATGTATATATATATGTATATAAGATATATATATATTCATATAACCGCTAGGAGAAGCTAATATGTAAAAAGTGCTCGATACCTAAGTAGAGCCAAGTAATAAAGATAATCTAATGAGTCAGACGAACCTACTATTAGTTTTGCATAAAGCTCTTCAGGGCTAAAATCTGACTCTATTAGATTTTAACCCCGAAGAGCTTTATGCGAAACTAATAGTAGGTTCGTCTGACTCATTAGATTATCTTTATATATATATATATATATATATATATATATATATATATATATATATATGAGGTATCCAAAACTTGGTAGTAAGGGATGATTCTATATGTGATTTCTAAGATACACTGTATTATTATTGTATGATCCAGTATGTATAAATACAGTGAATCTTTAAATCAATACAGAGAGCTCAATGTATAATAATATTTATAGATTATATACAGAGCAATATTTATCTTTGAAAGGAAGGAAAAACTCAACACCGTTATTCCATAATAAATTTATTTCGACCAAAATTGGGGCCTTTATAAATCTAAGTTGATTTAACAAAGCTCCCAAAATCAAGTCTTGATTTTGGGAAGCTTTGTTGAATCAACTTAGATTTATAAAGGCCCCAATTTTGGTCGAAATAAATTTATTATGGAATAACGGTGTTGAGTTTTTCCTTCTTTTCAAAGATATATATATATATATATACATATCTATATCGATGTGTATGGTTGGCACTATTACACTTGAGGAAGCGGTAGTAATCCAACATACAGTGTTATTAGAAGAGTGTTCAATATCTGTGATAGAGCGTTAATAGATAAATAAATGAATAAATAAAACGTTTAGCTTTTTTTATTTATTGGGTCAATTATTACAACCGTTGGGTTTCTTGCTATGGTATTCCTCAGGTAAAATGAAATTGCTTTAGGAAATGTTTCAAATAGTATGATTATGGTTGAATGTGTGCATCTGTCATTACACACGTAATCACGTAAACATGCAACACGAGAATAGTTTTAAAAAAACGCACACACACACACACACACACACACACACACACACACACACACATATATATATATATATATATATATATATATATATATATATATATAAAGTGTTGGTATGGGTCCAACGGGAGAAAATTAGATATTCTATAAAAAAAGAAGGTTTGCAAAAAGGATTATGTTAAAAAAAAAAAAAATTATTAACTTACATATGCGACACGTGTTTCAGATCTGTTATCTTCTTCAGGCATTGAATAAATATATTTTGGCAGAATATGTATATGTGTGATTTCTGATATTTGATAGGTTGTGTGCGTTTTTGTAACTTACTTTTTGTTTATATATATATATATATATATATATATATATATATATATATATATATATATATATATATATGTGTGTGTGTGGGCGGTATAGTTATCCACATAGAGCGTATTTCGACGTATCCCGTCTCTTCAGTGGGGCTAGATATTTGGAGGTGACCTCCAGGCGGGATAGAAAACCGATCAATTTATCATCGGTCAGTCTTCCTAACTTGCCCATCCGCACCTACTGTCTAAGAGGAGGATTTTAACTGATAGATAATTACATATGCATGTAAAGTCCGCCAGATATGCAGAGAAGTATATATATATATATATATATATATATATATGCGTTTGTCTGTGTCTATATATATATATATATATATATATATATAGTCATATATATATGTGTGTATGTGTGTCTATATATGTATGTAAGCATGTATGTATGTATATATATGTATGTATATGTGTTTATATATATATACATATATGTGTGTATGTATATGTATGTATATAAAGAAAAGTTATACAAAAGTTATATAACTTTTTTCTTTTTTGCAACGTCATGGTTTTTGTTTTGAACTCATCTGACATTTGTCTCCGCTCTTAACAACACGGGGTATAAACAAGCTTTGATGACGATTTTCCAAAAATCGAAATATTGTTCAATATTAGCTAAGTTATAAAATGTTTTCACTTTAACAGCATTTTGTGGTGTTTTCATATCTTTTTTTTTTATATATATTCATAAATATATATATATATATATATATATATATATATATATTATTTATATTTTTGCTTGAAGGCAATTATAATGCATGTATCGTATAAAATTCGATAATTATAGAAAATAATCTTGACAAGTGAATCCCGCAAAGGATGGCTC
This sequence comes from Doryteuthis pealeii, assembly GCA_023376005.1. Taxonomy (NCBI): domain Eukaryota; kingdom Metazoa; phylum Mollusca; class Cephalopoda; order Myopsida; family Loliginidae; genus Doryteuthis; species Doryteuthis pealeii. Next base: position 155,185 of record JALAJA010000079.1, read on the forward strand.
GCTATGCAGAACACCGTACAGACTGTTTCGACTTTATTAAGTCTCTTCAGCAACGAGCCATCCTTTGCGGGATTCACTTGTCAAGATTATTTTCTATAATTATCGAATTTTATACGATACATGCATTATAATTGCCTTCAAGCAAAAATATAAATAATAATTTTATTCAACAATGCTTCTATAAAAACAAACATCCAAAAAATCTTATATATATATATATATATATATATATATATATATATATATATATATTTACATATGTTATCTTTCTTTTTCTGTTTTTTGAATTATTTTGTATGGGGGTGTTATCTATATAATATATTTTTTTCTTTGAATCCGAAAATTGAGGCGCATGGTGTTCGAAATAGACTCGTCGATCCGAGTTCAAATCCTAGACGAGCTTGTTTCCATTTCACATAGCGTTAATACCATTGGAAAAGGTATATATCAACTATTCTCCCTCCAGCTATGGGTAAATAGTGGGGTAGACTGGACTCTTTAACCTTGGTAACCAGTCTAGTAGAAAGAAAACTGAATTCAAACCTGTTAAACTCCGCTTAAGAAATTGACCTTGTGTCACATCCTACTCATGCGGAGGAGGGGTTGGTATATATATATATAAAATATATCTTTTAAGGCTTTATCATAATAAGGGGCTGCTTTTTCAAAAATATCTTTATTGGATGACAGTTCGGAGATCCTACGACTAATATTAGGGATTTGGTTTTTTAAGACTAATGGTGGATGGTTGGCATTTACGTTAATATATTTAAGTTTTTCATTTGATATATTTACATATGCATATATATATATATATATATATATATATATATATATATATATATATATATATATATATATATATATATAACAATGTATATACATATATATATATAACAATGTATATATATATATAATATATATGTATATATATATATATATATATATATATATATATATATATATATATATATATATATATATATATATATATATATATATATATATATATATATATATATATATATATATATATATATATATATATATAAAACCATATATATTATATACAGCAATATATAATATATATATATATATATATATATATATATATAAAACAAAAGAAAGATAAAAGAAAGAAGAACGATTTGCAAAATTCACAAAAGACCAGTACAAATGGCTTCAATAGATTCTGTATTTTTTTTTATCTCTTCGTCGATCCTCATTGGGGGGAATTGTGGAAACAGCTTTAGTTGTGTCACGGGTTTGGTAACACGTGTGCAATCGTCGGCATGAATGTGGGCGGTCACGGCCATCGTAGATTGGCGAGGGGGGTTGGGGTGGTGCGTGTTTGGGGTGGGGGGGTTAGGCTTGGGAGGGGAGGGATGGGAGCCGGCGGAAGGCAGTGATTCGCGTGCCATATAATTCTCTAGCAGCGTCGCACGTACGCGCATGCGTCGCTGACGTCAGTCCCACAATCTCCCTACCCCCCTTTACCGCCACTACCACATACAGACACATACACACTCCAGCCGCGTATGTGGTTTGTAATGTTTGTAATGTGGTGGTGGTAGGGGTGGTAGGGGGTGGGGGTGATAGGGATGGGGTGGGGTGTTGGGAGGGGGGGTTCGACGTGCTGTGTCGTACCCGCACGTGCTGACATTGCATTGTGTGTATGTTGCCGTTTCGGTTTCGCAAAGCTACCGATAGCGCGTTCGATCTTGGCTTCAACGGGGTGGGAGAAAAACAAAAAAAAACCAACCCCGTTCGATGGTCTCTTGATTGCATTCGCTATGTTCCTACCCCCACACACTTCCCGCCTTTTCTTGGTGGGTTGTAGAATATATCGACTGCCTCCCTTACTGTGACTGTAAGAACGTGGTATGATTCTTGGTACAAACCTTTGACAAGTTCCTCGCCCTGTCGGCTGGGACGCCCTCTCAGCCAGAGCTGTAGAATACGTCTACTGTACCACTACAATGGTCACCTGTCGGCTGTGGGTGGTGAACCGCGATGCTTATCTTCCTACCCCCCACTTCCCGCCTGTTCTTGGTGGGTCGTAGAATACATCGACTGCCTCCCTTACCATGAGTGTCGGCGGGGATTAGAGTGTAGTATCTGTTCCAGATTCTATGCTTTGAGACTTACCTTCTATACCCGGCCTCGGCTGGGGGTCCAGTGTGCTTCGGCCTCTGGACCGGTAAAGTACAGTTAATGGCATCGATCCAGGGGGCCATCCCCCCAGATCCTTGCAATTTTTATGTGCCCACGTAAAAACGAGACCTTGTGTCCAGCCCTCATAAGTGGGATGAGCAGGCAAATACCCTTACCATGAGTGTAAGAACGTGGTATGATTCTTGGTACAAATCTTTGACAAATTCCTCGCTCTATCGGCTGGGGCACCATAAGTATTACATCACCCGCCTCCTATCACCTGTGTATGCACGAGCGTATGTGCCTGAAAGAGAGAAGCGGAAATATTTTTCAATATTTTGGCTTCAAACTTTCCAGTAGATTATTCTAAAATTTCCCGGTTACAACGTGACCTCAGAAATTTCGGAAAAAGTGTAGTAATTCAGAAAAATACATAGGGAAATTTAGCTATGGCAAATCAAGTTGAAACTGCATGAAATTGTGAAATATAGATTTAGTATCTGAGCGGATACTTAATGGAGAATAATGGTGCAAATCTTATTATAATGGAGATTGTGTGTTTTTCTGTCTGTAACCGAAACTATATTACTACTCAAGTCACAATTCCCTTAGTTATTGACATCACATTCTCCATGACTGCATTTTTATTTAAACCTCAATTATTGATAAAATTGTATTACTAAATTGTTAATACTGTTGTTAATACTGTTGACCATATCTACATACTAATAACATGCAATTATATTTATATATACAACAAAATAGCGGTTTACAGAGTGAACGGGAAGGCTAATTTGCATATTGATATTAAAAATGTGATTTTAATAAATATGTGCTTAGTATTATTGATTTCTAATTGTTTAGTTTTATTTTAATGAATATAAGCAAAAAATCTCTTCAATGAATCTTAGATGAAATCCATTAACAAGAAAAAATAAGTCGTTTTATTCTTTACTGAGGAAGTAAAGAATAAAATGACTTATTTTTTCTTTTAACTAAATACTTAAATTGGAAGAAATAACAATGAAAGACGAGAGTGATGAAAGAGTAAGTTTCAGTTGTTCTATTTTTCGATTATACCCCCCTCTGTTACAAATCTTTTTATCTGCATTCTTATTTAGTTTCATTAGCCTTTCTAATTTAATACAATATTTTATTACATTAAAACTTAAATACTTGCACCCGGAGGGTGCATATATTTGCTAGTACTCCTAATACCTAATGTCTGGTATCTATGATGTCTGTCCACGAACGCAGGAAACGATTCGTTGCAATTACCTTGGCAGATAACGACGTTATGCAATAGTAAATTACATAGACATTCACTATATAAAAAAAGAAGAAAACCCTTTTCCACTCTCAACCTTATCCGAACAAGGAAAGACAATCGTTACACATGTGCTAGCAAAAAACGCCATCCGGTCTGTGTAAAAATTAATTTGCCACGCCTTTTTGTAAAAAATGTAAACGTCTTTGAAATAACAAAATTACTCAACAAAAAATTAATAAAACAAAGACATAAAATAACCCAACAAGGTTTGACATGCCGTAAAATTCAACCAACCTAAAAAAAAAACAACCAACTGTAGTCTGGGCTGCTGTATGTATGGCTGCACCTGGACCCTAACGAAGCGACTAGAGAATAAACTAGATGGGAGCTGCACAAGAATGCTGCGGGTGATCCTGAAACAAGACGTGGAAAACAGCACCCCACGAGAAAGCAGCTGTACGGCCACCTGCCACATATCACCCAAACCATCCGAGTAAGACGGACAAGACACGGGACACTTCTGGAGAAGCAAGGACGAACTCATAACTTTGGAAGCCAGCACATGGGCACGTCAGTGTGGGCCGACAAGCGAAGACGTACATTGACCAGCTATGTGCGAATACAGGATGCTGCATAGAGGACCCCCCGAGAATGATGAGCGATAGGGACCGATGGAGAAATTGTCATGGATATCCGTGCTAATGTAGTCTGGGCTTAGAATATACTGACCATATTTGCCGAGGGGTAAGTATCCCCTAAAAATGAGGGTCCTGGAAATGACACTAAATTGTATCAGATGGTGAGGCTCCAGTTCTGGAGATCTGGAGAATGTGGAGTACCCTTCATTTTCATTACTCCCAGGTCCACCCGACCCGGAGTTTTAGTACCTGGTAGAATCCCATACAAAGGTGAAATAAATCTGTTTAAAAGTTATTTGCATTGTTACCCTATAACTTTAATAGCTATGGAGATACGTAGACACTCCGGGTCAGAGTGGACCAGGGAGCAATGGTAATGAAGCGTGCTCCACATTCCCCAAACCTCCAAAACTGGAACCTCACCATCAGATAGAGTTTAACGTCATTCCCAACGACATGAAGACCCTCAGCCGTCACCACCTTCTAGCACCTATATGATAAAAAGGGTTGGGGCTTGCCATAAGGGAAATAGGGTTGGGGCAATCATATAGGTGCTAAGGTTTGACGTGTCCAGCCGATTGATCGGAGGGGGCCTCTCCGTCCGCCCGTCTAGCCCAAGATAGGGCCAAAGTGGAGTATTGCAAGTCATGGACTGCTCAACCACCTGAGTTCTATCCTTAAGCATGACGGGTCGCCACCCACGGCCAACAGGTGGCTCCATCAGGGGAGTCTTACCCCTCTGTAGAGTCGGTGTATTCTAGCGCCCCAGCCATCAGGGCGGAGTAGTAGTAGAAAAGAAAGCAAAGAATGAAATGGTTAGAGTCATAGGAAATGGACTCGTCGACCCGAGTTCAATTCCTGACGAAGCTGTTTGAATTTCACATAGCGCTAATACCCTTGGGAAAGGTATGAATCCAATTCTCCCTCCAGCTATGGGTAAATAGCAGGGTAGACTGAGCTCTTTAACCTTGGTTAGGCAACCGGTCTAGGAGAAGGAAGACTCTGAATTCAAACCCGTTGAGCTCCGCTTAAGAAATTGACCTTGTGTCGTATCCTGCTCGTGCGGAGGGGTTGGTAAATATATATACTGGTAATCTTCAGTCTCCATTTGCATAACGATTCCTCACAATTAAGACAAACACATTTTGGTAATTTTCACCTTTAGTTGTCAAAATTCCTAGCAAATAAGGCAATTAGAGTAACCTCATTTGACTTTCACTTTGAACTAAGCCGATGACTATTTTGAAAGTCTCCGGGCGAAATAAACAAATCTTAGAAACTTTTTCGAAAACAATACAACTGCATGCTTTAACACAATAAATATCATAAAATGTGTTCTTAATAACAATTAAGTTCATTTCAGATAACGCGAACGAACAATTTTATGCTAGGAATTTAGCCAACTGACTTTCACTTTGAAACAAGCCGGTAGCCATTTTGAAAGTCTCTGTGCGAAATAAACAAATCTTAGAAACTTTTTCGAAAACAATACAACTGCATGCTTTAACACAAAAATATCATAAAATGTGTTCTTAATAACAATTAAGTTATTTCAGATAATGCGTTTTTTCCGTAGAAGACCCTCTCTTTACAAAAATCAATACACCCTTCGACGGAAGATGAAACTTTGAATATCAACTCTGAAAATGCATTTTGTTTTCGGCATACACATCTGGTATCTAAATTTTGACCCCCTCCTAACCAGATGCATATTTAGTGAGACTATGACGATCAAGCAATTCACAGGCTGATTCATAATGAGATTATTTCCAACTGAGTAACCCCAAGGGAGAGAATGGTTTGATGCATGTGCAGCATTCCACTGTGAGTAGTTGCTATTAATAATAACTGAATAAGCGGTTATTTGCATCGCCAACAGGGGGCGCTATTTCTGCACTTAATGCATATAGACACGATCATTGTATCTTTTTTCTTAGCGTTCTATTTGTAAAAAGACATCATAGCGTCTCTCTACTTCGGGACTTTCCGTCATCTAATGGCTTTTTTTTAAAACGTAAAATGTGATTCTAATGCTTTTATCTCTTGCGCGCTATTCTGCATTAGTACTCTGTATTTTAGAGACTTCCCTGATACCTGTTTGATTCCAATAAGACCTTTCGTTCAGGAGCTCCATCATCTAAAATAAATGTCTGCACGGTAGCCACCGAATTCTAATTGATACGGTCAGTTATCTAGGAGGGGGGGGGCTTGACGCTCGTGGGGCGTCACACAGTTTGAAAAAGAACGCTAACGTTTAATTGCCAATAAGTTCTGCCTCTTTTCTTGTTAATTTCATTCTCTATGATTAAGTTTATTTCTTCTTTTTTTTTAGCGGAGGGAGGGGTTTTTTTTTATCAAAAGAAAGAAATTAGTGCATTTTTTAAATGATGCATAGCAAGCAGATAAATATAAAGCAATTCTTTTTTTTTTTAATCTCCAACTTTGTTGGATCACAATTGGAATATTCAACTTGCCTAAATGTTTTTAGCCTCAAAAAAAGCAAAGCAGGAAGATGCAAAAAACAAAAAACAAAAAAAGAAAAAAAAAAAGATGGATGGGAAGTGAGAGTGTTACATAATCTATGCGGTTGCATAAGATTATTGTCAACCCCCTGTATTTCTAAAGCGATGGCGCTTTTCATATCACGGGCGGGACTTTCCATGGAATAGTAGAGAAAGCCCGCGAAGATACGTGTAGTCACGTGGGATCTGGTTAGGTCCTCAGTTTTCAGTTGGACGTCGGGCAGAGACGGTGTCCTGCCTTAACTGGAGCTCACACTGCATACGCGCGCTATGTTAGTCAGATATGTAGTTACATGAAATGTTAGTTAAGTAAATAAAAGTTTAAGAAATGTTAAGAAATGTTTTTGTGAGGGACAAAATGAAAGATGTTAAGTGTATAGCGAATGTGTGAATATGATGTTATTAAACGTTAATTCTTATATGTGCGTTTGTTTACGAAAGCTGATGACGTGATCATTCCATGTGCAAAAATGGAAGGTGAAGATCATAGGATGACGCATGCATGAACGTGAATAGGCGTCATCCTATGATCTTCACCTTCCATTTTTGCACATGCAATGATCACATCATTGGCTTTCGTAAACAAACACGCATATAAAAATTTATGGTTATTAACATCATATTCACACATTCAGTATACACTTAACATCTTTTATTTTGTCCCTCACATAAACATTACTTAACAGTGTCCTGAAGATGGTACAATATACCGAAATGCTTAAGTATTGACACATAAAATTGTTTCCCCTAATCATAACATCCTGTGTTTGTTATATTTTTAAAATATTTTCTTCTCATTAGATTTCGTATAAAAAGTATTGGATTTCAGTACATTCACGGAATCAATACACCCTTCAAAGGAAGACAAAACTTTAGACCGCCCTGTCGGCTGGGGCGTTAGAATGCACCGACTGCACCTCTGCAGAGGGGTAAGACTCCCCCAATGGGCCACCTGTTAGCCGTGGGTGGCGACCCGTGATGCTTAAGGATAGAGCCCAGGTGGATGAGCAGTTCATGACATGCAATACTCCACTTTGGCCCTATCTTGGGCTAGACGGGCGGTCGGAGAGGCCCCCTCCGATCAATCGGCTGGTCACGTCAAGCCCTAGCACCTATATGATTTTCCCAACCCTATTGCCTTTATGGCAAGCCCCAACCCTAGAAGGCAGTTGCTGCAGGTCTACATGTCCTGGGAATGACGTTAAACTCTGTCTGATGGTGAGGTTCCAGTTTTGGAGGTTTGGGGAATGTGGAGCACCCTTCATCACCATTGCTCCATGGTCCACTTTGACCGGAGTGGTAGTACTGTTAGGGTCCCATCTATGGGTTAAATAGAAAAATGTATTTATAAAAAAATTGTATTATCCATTAAGAATTGATTTATTTCAAAACTTTATTGGCATTAAATGAGCCACTGAGGTTGATATGCCGTAAAACAAAACAAACCAAACCAAACAAAACTTTAGATATCAGCTCTGAGAAATTCATCTTGTTTTTTTTTTACGGTCGTTATATTTTTTCTCTAGCGTTCTATTTGTAAAAATAAATCACATCATCTCTCTACTTCGGGACTTTCCGTCATCTAATGGCCTTTTTTTAAAAAACGTAAAATGTGATTCTAATGCTTTTATCTCTTGCGCGCTATTCTGCATTAGTACTCTGTATTTTAGAGACTTCTCTGGCACGTGTTTGATTCCGACAACACCTTTCGTTCAGGAGCTCTGCCATCTAAAATAAATGTCTGCACGGTAGCCACCGACTTCTAATTGCTACGGTCAATTATCTAGGAGGGGGAGGGGGATTGTCCGTAACTGGTGACCTTGACTTTCATCATCATTATTTCGTCTTCAAAAATGCTTCACATAAGTAATTGGGCGGAGTGGCCAATTGTTGGTATCAGCCGAACAGCTAGGGAGTCTATCCCCTTTTCGCTAGCGCTAGACCAGGGCGATTTTTGGGTTTTTGCTGAGGTTGAGGGTCATACTTGCTGTTAGCTCTCCCACTTTACCGCACAGATCATATTAAACCAATTTGTGCTACTCATGGGTTGAGTTGGCGGGGAACCAGTACCGAATCCGGAACCTTGCGATTCCTAGGTGTTAGCTCTACCGACTGAGCTTAACCGGCCCTAACATTAGGGGGTGGGTCCGATGGTTTAGATAGGCTGTCGAAATTAGCGCCCAAAATATGAATGGGTAGATTTGGCGCATTGCTATAGAGAAATACTCTTGTCTTTTTTATGACTTCTATTCTATCTTGTGTGGGTGGTGTGTGTGTATATATATGTGTGTGTGTGTGTATGTGTGTGTGTGTGCGTGTGGTGCGTGCGTGTGTGTGTGTGTGTGGTTGTGTGTGAGAGAGAGAGAGAGAGAGAGAGAGAGAGAGAGAGAGAGAGAGAGAATGGTTATTTACTATTCATATATTTCACGGTACATTGCATTATTCTATAGAAAGAAAACTTTTGTTACTTACTCAAAAAAAAAAGCTCTTATCCTATTTATAGTGGAATGCTTTTAATTAAACAATTAGATAATATAAATGGGATATATATAATATATATATATATATATATATAATATAGAGGAGAGAGAGAGATAGATAGATAAATAGATAGATGTGAACATAATAGAAATATGAAAAGAATGAGATATGTATATATGTATGTATATGTATATATATGTATATATGTATATATGTGTATGTTTATATATTTGTATATATGTATGTATATATGTTAATTATATGTATGTATATGTTAATATATATATATGTTATAAATAACATATATAAATGTATATATATGTTAAATATATGTATGTATATATGTATATATGTTAATAAACAATTAGATAATATAAATGGGATACACACACACACACACACACACAACACACACACACACATATATATATATATATATAGATAGATAGATAGATAGATAGATGTGAACATAATAGAAATATGAAAAGAATGAGATATGTATGTATATGTATATATATGTATATATGTGTATGTTTGTATATATATGTATATATATATGTATATATGTATATATATGTATGTTTATATATATGTATATATGTATATATATATATGTTTACATAGGAGTAACAGATTGGGTAAAATCCAACAAAATGGGATAAAAAATTGAGGAATTACGGATAAAACACGAACATGCCCGTTGGAATGTGACTTAACTTTAGTAGAGGAACGCTGTTTATAACACTTAAGATTAATCGAAAACTCGATTAATTTAAAGTAACCCTGAAGAATCAATCGATGAAACTCGAGTAGGTTACTCCTTTCGATTGTTAAAATAAATTTATGCTCTACATTGTATTGAGCACTTTGTATTTGTTTTTTCTCAACCTTAGCCTCTGGATATAGTGCGCTTCCAACGATCGTAGTTATACCCACTGGTAAGTTAATACTTATACATATACAAATATATATATATATATATATATATATATATATATATATATATAAAGTAAAGTCGACGGGGCGGCCTAAAATCGTTATCAGCCAGTCAGTGAGGGAGTCTATCCCCTTTTCAAAAGCGCTAGACCAAGGAGATTGTTTTTAGCATCTGAGGTGGAGCGCCACACCTTCCATCAGTTCCTTACTTTACCGCACAGATCCCTGTGCTACTCATACGCTGAGTTGGCGAGGACCGGTATCGAACTAGGAACCTTGTGGTTTCTAGCCGAACGCTCTCTACCGACTGAGCTAACCCGGTACATTCAATCCCCGTATACTACTAATAATTACGCCAACACACACACACACACACACACACACACACACATATATATATATAATATATATATATATATATATATATATATATATATATTAAGCTAAAACGTATATGTATAATATATACGGCGTGGATATGGCACATGCCTAAACTATAATGATGCTCTACAAAGACACTAAGACTATGGTACGCTCACTTGATGGCGACACAGATTTCTTTGACATCGCCGCTGGAGTCCTACAAGGAGATACATTAGCACCATATATATTTATGATATGCCTAGACTATGTACTCCGAACATCATTAGATACCATAAAAGAAAAAGGCTTCACATTAAGAAAGGCAAAAAGCAGACGATATTCCGCACAAACAGTCACAGATACAAACTACGCTGATGACCTCGCACTTCTTACAGATATACCGGCACAGGCTGTGTCACTACTACATAGCTTGGAGGAGGCTGCAAAGAATATCGGCCTCTATGTGAAGTCCGATAAAACAGAGTTCATGAGTTTCAAAAAGAAAGGAAACATCTCCACACTCGACGGTAAGCCTCTTAAGCCAGTAGAACAATTACCTAGGTAGCAATATCTCATCCATAGAAAGCGATGTTAATGAACGAATAGGAAAGGCGTGGTCGGCAACAAATAAATTATCAGTCATATGGAAATCCGATCTCACTGACAAGCCAAAACGAAAATTCTTCCAGGCTGTGGTCATATCAGTACTGCTGTATGGCTACACCACTTGGACCCTAACGAAGCACCGTGAGAATCAAGTCATTTTGATAAACAAAGGACTCAGGTTGCTTACAGTACCTGCGGTTGCTTAAGTGGTCACCCAATTAAGTACTGAACAGGCTCATCGCTGCTTAAATTTGGTTGGTTGTGTTTTATGGCATATGAACCGTTTTTGGGTATTTAATGCTAAATCAAGTCATTTTGATAAAACAAAGGACTAAGGTTGCTTACAGTACCTGCTGTTGCTTAAGTGGTCACCAATTAAGTACTGAACAGGCTCATCGCTGCTTAAATTTGGTTGGTTGTGTTTTATGGCATATGAACCGTTTTTGGGTAATTTAATGCTAAATCAAGTCATTTTGATAAAACAAAGGACTCAGGTTGCTTACAGTACCTGCTGTTGCTTAAGTGGTCACCAATTAAGTACTGAACAGGCTCATCGCTGCCTTAAATTTGGTTGGTTGTGTTTTATGGCATATGGAACTGTTTTTGGGTAATTTAATGCTAAATCAAGTCATTTTGATAAACAAAGGACTCAGGTTGCTTACAGTACCTGCTGTTGCTTAAGTGGTCACCCAATTAAGTACTGAACAGGCTCATCGCTGCTTAAATTTGGTTGGTTGTGTTTTATGGCATATGAACCGTTTTTGGGTAATTTAATGCTAAATCAAGTCATTTTGATAAACAAAGGACTCAGGTTGCTTACAGTACCTGCTGTTGCTGTCATCCAATTAAGTACTGAACAGATTCATCACTGCTTAACTTCAGTGATCCCGTGGTTGCTAGTTTCGTTTTATGGCATATGAACCCTATTTGAATAATTTAATGCCGAATCAAGTAATTTTGATAAAGAAAGGACTCTGGTTGCTTACAGTACCTGCTGTTTCTTAAGTGGTCACTCAATTAAGTTTTGAACAGGCTCATCGCTGCTTAACTTCAGAGAACATAACAGATTATCTGATTGTGTTCGTACAGCAGAATACCTAGAAAATCTACAGAAAAAAGTGTTGGAGGACCCTGATATTGGAATTCGGGCTTTGTCATGTGAATTGAATGTTTCAGCCTCTACCATGACTCTTGCACTCAATGAAGACCTTCGCAACAACTCATACAAGCGTCACAGAGGTCAACTGCTCCCAGAAAAGGCCCGTGAAAATCGTCTGACAAAGGCGAAGAAACTTCTGAGTAAAGTGAAATATCCTGCTGAAAACCACAAACAATCTGGTTCTTTTCCGATGAAAAAAAAAAACAACTTTTGCCAAGATCAAAAGCACAACACGCAGAATAACAGATGGCTTGCATACAGTCCAAAGGACACTCCCCGTGTCATGTAGACTAATTTTCCCCAAACTGTGTATCCTCTGAGGGTGATGTGATGCCTCCGCATTTTTCAGAGAGGGTTAAATTCACTGCAAATTTTGCAAATAATTTTTTCTCTCCATTTAAAGTAATAATACAGCAGGATTCATAGTTTATTTATTTAAATTGTCATTATTACAATTGAAAGTGGAATTATAAGGAACAGCATTTATCTGTTTTCAGTCGGTAGCGTGTTCGGCTAGAAACCACAAGATTCCTATTTCGTTACCGGCCCTCGCGAACTCAGCGTATGAGTAGCACAGGGATCTGTGCGGTAAAGTAAGGAGCTGATGGTAGGTATGGCGCTCCACCTTGGTCTAGCGCTAGTGAAGGGGGGATAGACTCCCTCGCTGATTGGCTGATAACGACTTTAGGCCACCCCGACGACTTAATATTAATGTTGAATATTTAAAAAAAGATAAATAAAGGATACAAAATACAGAGTTGTTCTTTATTCTATATATTAAAGATTTTTGGTATTGTGACGTGAGCAGTGATATAGTTTCGGTTACAGGCAGATAGACACTGAACCTCCATTATTATTACTAGTACAATATAAAAATACCATCCGGGCGATGTAAAAATAGGTTTTTTAAACATATTACCTGAGGGGTGGGAGTTAAAAATTCAATGTCAGCGAGTTTGTACCCTAAGTAAGTAAAATCATCAAATTCATTAATGGATTAAAAAATAAGTTGAAATGTAAACCTTAAATATGTATTAAAATAAAACAAACTATATATAGATATATAATACCAGTCATGTATTTATTAAAACTTGTTTAAAAAAAACAATGAGAACTGTCTAATGTTGCATGTTCAACTTTTGAGTGTATTAAAAAAAATATGTTATGACGATTTTGGGTAATGTGACGTAGGCAGTGACGTAATTTTTGTTACAGACAAAAACCGGAAGCGAATCTCCATTATTAATAGATTTCTACTTATTTTGAGTTTTTCGCTGGAGTCTGAGTGACAACAAGTCTCCTCAGGTCTCTAGGACACTTCTGAGTATTCTAGCCGATTGCAGCAGTGCAGTAGTCTGGATGGTCTCAATTCTTCCTCTGATTTCCAGATTTTTCAATCTTTTTTCCAAGTTTATTGGGACTGTTCCAAGTGCACCAACTACAATTGGTATCACAAATGATTAACCAATAAGAATTAATAAAATAAAATGTCTCCGACATGAATGTAAAAAATTATTTTTGAAAGATTTTGCGTGAGTGGAGTGGAGTTAAAAATTCAATGTCAGATGGTTTTTATTATAAGTAAAATCATCAAATTTAATAAGTTATCGGATTTTAAAGTTATGTTTATAATGACCGTTTAATCTAGCATTACATAAGCTGGTGGTTATAATGTTCTAGATTATATTGCTCTAGATAATTGTGGGAGGTGGAATCATCTATACCAGTGGTTCTCAAGCTTCTCAAAAAAATCCATGCTGTTATCATTTAAATTTTATATTGTAATCATCTTCATGTACATAAATAAAATCTCTTTTATTTTTTGCTCAAAAACCAAGCCCTGGTAATATTATAGACAAAGGTTCAATATATTAAAATTAAACACCATACCTTAAAATACTTATGTCAAACGAAAGGACGTGGGAAATTATCACATCAGTCTTAGACTGATAGATGTAAAATATATATATATATATATAAAATATATATATAATATATATATATATATATATATTATATATATATTATTAAAAATATAAATATAACATAACATCTTATACAGTGAACACACGTGCAATCGGCTGCAATTAATCGGTACCTCGATTAATTCAGTGGATTTAACCCTGAAGATGGTGAAACTCGTGTAGGTTTCTTTTGTATCCATTTTTAATAAATTTGCTCTACTTCGTATTGAGCACTTTGTATTTGTCATATCGCTGACTTAAACCCTGGATTTTGCACCTCCAACGATCGTGCCCATTTTCACCCGTAAGCCACCTTTTATCTTTTATATATATATAATATATATATATATATATATTATATATATATATATTATATAATATATATATATATATTAACGACAAAGTAAATATATATACACATTAAATATCACCAGGGCTTGGCTTTTGAGCAAAATGATAAAGATTTGATTTATATTCATGAAGATAATTTAAAATTAGAATTTAAATGATAACAGCATGGAATTTTTTTTTCATTTGATATTTTAGATAGTAGACATTAACATTTCTTTTCAGAATAGCTGGATCAATGCAAGGTCTATTAAAAAAAAAAAATTTTTTTTACATAGGGACTTAAATGGGGCATCCCACGAGGATTCAACTCACGATTCAGTAATAATGGATCTGCGGGACTAAAAAAAAGCCCCCCCTCTACCCAGGCGATGCCGGGTAGCCGCTGCTAATAGTTTATAAATTTTATTTATTTAGATAATATATATTTTATTTATTACAATGGAAACGATTGAAACATTGAATTATAAGGAACAGCTTTAATTTATTTTATAAATATCAATTGTTCTTTATTCTACGCTTCGATGATTTTGATAATTGTGACGTAAGCAGTGACGTAGTTTTGGTTGAAGGCAAATAGACCGAATCTCCATTATTAATAGGTATTGTTGCTTCCTATTATTTCACTGAGGTCATTTCGTTGACAATAGGTCGTTATGCCTGTATCTCCAAAAATATATTTCAAAGCCTCCATGCTTCCTGTAATCCGCCGACACTATACCTGATGCCGCTCTCCACATACATATGCACACACGCGCACACATACATGCATATTACTGCTGTAAACTGTTCATGTTCCTGACACTACATTATTATGTGTACTTGACATGAGACTTTGATGAATTGTGGTGCACCTGAGCACTATACACAATAAATTTCATTATTATTTTAAGTTGGGGTTTACGTCTAAAATGTACCAACAGTTCTTGACTATTTGAGCTAGTAAGTGCTCCATACTTCTAGCCTTGCGCCAAACTAAGCAAAACATAGTAAATTATTTTTAGCGACTGAGATTCTCCCTGGGCGCTCCATACTTCTAGCCTTGTACCAAACTAACCAAAACTGGACCAAGTATCCAATAGGCACCCCAGCTGGGAGCTGTTTTGTTTCAAAACACCTTTTTGTTGTTTGTTTACAAAAAAACAAAACAAAAAAACAAAAAAAAAACAGACACTTTTTTTGCATTAGAATTTCACTGGAAGATCTTTTAAAAGTTTGTTCATGTACATTTACAACCCAAAGGCACGTTTTTATACTAAAATAGTTTTAGATTTTAATAAGAAAAAAAAGATTAGTTATTTCATGTTGTTATTCAATCGGATCTATTTTTTTAGTTTTAAAAACTTTAAACGATGACACGTTTTTATATTAAAGACAAATTTTTATATCAAAATAGTTCTTATTTAATCAGAAAAGAAATGCAGATATGTTTATTTAAATAAAAATAGTTTTTATTTACAAAATGTCTTTTTTTATGTATATTTAAAAAAAACACCATATTGTTCGGAAATGGTATGACACAATTTATAAAGTTTATTTTCCATGCGCCTTTCGTACCAGAACCGGAAATTTACGGTGAAAAGCAAAAGGTGTTCTTTTCAAAACAGCTGCCATCTGGGGTGCCTATTGGATACTTGGTCCGCAAAACTTTATAAATTACTTCTAATGACTGAGATTATCCCTTGGTACTCCATACTTCTAGCCTTGTGCCAAACTACACAAGACTTTGTAAATTACTTCTAGTGACGGAGATTATTCTTGGGTGCTCGATACTTCTGACCTTGTGCCAAACAATAAATTACTTCTAATGACTGAGATTCTTCTTGGGTGCTCGATACTTCTGACCTTGTCCCAACAATAAATTACTTCTAGTGACTGAGATTCTCCTTCGGTGCCTCATACTTCTGACCTTGTGCCCAAACAATAAATTACTTCTAGTGACTGAGATTCTTCTTAGGTGCTCGATAATTTTGACCTTGTGCCACACAATAATTACTTCTAGTGGACTGAGATTCTCCTTGGGCGCTCCATACTTCTGACCTGTGCCAAACAAAGCAAAACCAAAACATAGTAAATTACTTCTAGTGACTGAGATCTTATTGGATGCTCGATACTTCTGACCTTGTGCCAAACAATAATTACTTTTAGTGACTGAGATTCTCCCTGAGTGCTCCATACTTCTAGCCATGTGCCAAACTTAAGTAGAACATAGTAAATTACCTCTACTGACTGACATTCTCCTTAGGTGCTCCATACTTTTGACCTTGTGGCAAACAAAGCAAAATATAGAAAGTTACTTCTAGTGACTGAGATTCTCCCTGGGTGCTCCATACTTTTGACCTTGTGCCAAACTAAGTAAAATATATTAAATTATTCAAAGTGACTGAGATTCTCACTGGGTGCTCGATACTTATCGCCTTGTACTAAGCTAAGCAAAACAGTAAATTATTTCAATTGACTGAGATTCTTCTCGGGTGCTCGATACTTCTGACCTTGTGCCAAACAATAAATTATTTCTATTGACTGAGATCTCCCTGGGGCTCCATACTTTTATCCTTGTACCAAACTAAGTAAAACTATTAAATTATTTAAATTGACTGAGATTCTTCTTGGGTGCTCGATACTTCTGACCTTTGTGCCCAAACAATAAATTATTTCAATTGACTGAGATTCTTCTTGCGTGCTCGATACTTCTGACCTTGTGCCAAACAATAAATTATTCTAGTGACTGAGATTCTCCCTGGGTGCCTCCATACTTCTATCCTTGTACCAAACTAAGTAAAACATATAAAATTATTTCAATTGACTGAGATTCTTCTTGGGTACTCGATACTTCTGACCTTGTGCCAAACAATAAATTATTTCAAGTGACTGAGATTCTCCCTGGGTGCTCCATACTTCTATCCTTGTGCCAAACTAAGTAAAACATATTAAATTATTTAAATTGACTGAGATTCTTCTTGGGTGCTCGATACTTCTGACCTTGTGCCAAACAATAAATTATTTCAATTGACTGAGATTCTTCTTGGGTGCTCGATACTTCTGACCTTGTGCCAAACAATAAATTATTTCTAGTGACTGAGATTCTCCCTGGGTGCTCCATACTTCTATCCTTGTACCAAACTAAGTAAAACATATAAAATTATTTCAATTGACTGAGATTCTTCTTGGGTACTCGATACTTCTGACCTTGTGCCAAACAATAAATTATTTCAAGTGACTGAGATTCTCCCTGGGTGCTCCATACTTCTATCCTTGTGCCAAACTAAGTAAAACATATTAAATTATTTAAATTGACTGAGATTCTCACTGGGTGCTCCATACTTCTATCCTTTTTAAAATAACCAAAAACAGTAAATTACTTCAAGTGACAACGATTCCCCATGACCTTGTGCCAGACTAACCAAAAGCTTAATAAACGATTACTAGCTCGTTAATCATAGCACCATATCGAGGCACGCTTTTGCGAAAGAAATCGCTAAGCTTGGATTAGTAACATGACCACAAGTACCGGGCACGCGGTGCGGTTCGAATTCAATACCCAGCTGTAATGATCTACGAGGGTAGCTTGGTAATCATTATTACACGCTCTGTGAAAAGTATGTTCGAGTTGAGATTCGTGTCAGTTATCGTTAATGTAGATGGGGGAGTGGTAACATATGGAGGTTGTCAGCGAGGTATGAAACTACTGTCTCTCTTACGATTAGTGAGTTTGAAAACGAACCGAAGGCACAGCTTGTGCTGAAACGTCAGAGAGGCTGATTTATCCAGGATCAATATGGCGTCGGTGAGTGGGGTGTGTCCAAAGGGTGTCTTCGTAACATCTTCGTCTTTATTCAGCCACCTCCACCTCCTCCGTATCACATAAGAGAGAGAGAGAGAGAGAGAGAGAGAGAGAGAGAGAGAGAGAGAGAGAGAGAGAGAGAGAGAGAGAGAGAGAGAGACATGTTGAAAGCATACATACGATGCTTTATATATATATATATATATATATAGAGAGAGAGAGAGAGAGAGAGAGGGGGAAAGAGAGAGAGGAGAGAGAGAGAGAGAGAGAGAGAGAGAGAGAAATATGTTGAAAATATACATATATCCATAACACACACACAAGATACGCATAGACATACACACGAAGAGAGAGAGAGAGAGAGAGAGAGAGAGAGAGAGAGAGATGTTGAAAGCATACATACGAAGCTATATATATATATATATATATATAGAGAGAGAGAGAGAGAGAAAGAGCGATAGATAGATAGATAGATAGATAGATAGAGAGAGAGAGAGAGAGAGAGAGAGAGATGTTGAAAGCATACATATATCCATAACACACACATCACACACACACACACACACACACACACACACAACATATATATATATATATATATATATATATATAAGTAAAGAAATAACAAAAGACTTAGAGATTTAGCTTTATAGTCTTTTCAGGGAATGCTAACTCTCAAAGTCTTTTGTTATTTCTTTACTTATATATTTGCTCTGTGACTCTAACATTAAGAGCACACATTGAGCTCTCAAACTGCGACAAGTTTTTTAAATAAAACTCTTGTGTCGTAAGGAAGATTTCTTCTCTGGACTTTTGGATTATATATATATATATATATATATATATATGAATTTAACATTTTTTGAAAATAGATAGATAGATAGATAGATAGATAGATAGATAGATTGATATAGGCAGACAGACAGACAGGCAGAGACTGTGCTTGTTCGTGTAGTATCAACGCCACTTTGCCGAAACTGCGACTCACACATTTAGATTGCCATGTATACACCTTAACTTAGTCTGGCACAAGGACAGATGTATGAGACATCGAATGAGAATCGTATTCATTAGAAGTCACTTATTAAATTAGCTCAATTTTGCAGGAGGTCAGAATTATGAGACATCCAGTGAGAGTCGAATTCATCAATAGTCATTTATTAAACTTAATCTAATTATCACAAGGCCAGAAGTATGAGACACTCAGTGAGAATCGAACTCACAAGTAATCATTTATTGAACTTATTTAATCTACTACTACTACTACTATTACCACTGCTGCTGCTGCTGCTGTTGCTTCTGCTGCGTAATGTTTCTCAAAGATACTCTAACGATATAAAATAAAATAATTAACTAGTTTATTGTAAAAAAATAATATAATAATGTTGTTGCTTACTTTGTTATTTATAGACGGGCAATATTTAAAGGAAATATTTAAAAAAAAAACTAAAATAATTTTTTAGTGAAATAACATTTACGGGCAATATTTAACTCTCTACCTACTTTAAACCTCTCACAGCGGATCTCCCACCACTGCGCATACCTCACCCAAGCAAAGTACAAAAACTGAGGGTTAGTTTATGATAATTGATCTGAAGGACTCAGATTACAATAATAATAGGGCTTTATTTGAATAGAATGAGTTCTGAGGTGAATAGATAGTGAACTTTGAAATATCCTATCATATATAGTAAAGGAAATACGTAAAAAAAGATTCCAATAAAATTTAGTACATCTGTAGAGGAAATTTGGTAGGCAAGGAGTTAAGCCGCTCCAGTGGCTCTCCTACCACACCCAAGCAAAGTACAAAATCTGACGGTTTAGTTCATTATAATTGATGAAAGGACTCAGATTACAAAATGATAGGACGTTATTTGAATAGAATGAGTTCTGAGGTGAATAGATGGTAAACTTTGAAATGTTCGTAAGAAATGCACTGGTCGACTCGTGTTCAAATCCTGAACGAGGCTGTTTACATTTCATATAGCGCTAATACCCTCGCGATACTCTTATGCGCACATAAGGGATCCATGTTAAAATGTTGCATTCTTATATGGGGAGACAGTTAACCTTTGCCTACCTTAAGCTGCTCACAGACGCTCTCTCACCAAAGTACAGAAACTGGTGGATACTTCATTATAATTGAACAGAAGGACTTACATTACAATAGCTCTTCCACCAAGTACAAAAACGGGTGATTAACTATAATTGAACAGAATGACACTGATGACAATAATAATAGGACTTATTTGAATAGAATGAGTTGTGAGGTGAATAGATAGTGAACTTTGAAATATCCATCATACATCCTACCATAAGCTTCTGGCAGCAGCTTCTTGCCAAAGGACACAGATTACAATAATATAGGACGTTATTTTGAGAATGAGTTCTGAGGTGAATAGATAGTGAACTTTGAATACTCCATCATACAGGTAAAAAATATCAAGAAAATTTGTACGACCGTGGGCAAAATTTGGTAAGCAAAAAAACATCAGATCCTGTTTGAACCATAAATGGAACCCTAATTTGTACTGACACTCAATGTCAGGGTGGACCTGGGAGTAATGGCAGCTAAGGGGTGATACAATATTATCTAGAGCTCCAAGAAGTAAGGCCTAAGCCAGCGGATGCAGTTTGGATGTCATATCCTGGACACACTTTATTTATTTTTATTTGTTGCTTTCTTTTTCTTTTTCTTTTTTTCACCCTTCATGAGAAAGACTAACGTTAAAAGTTAAACCATTTTGCTTTCTTTATCTTGCCTCTTTTTGTTTGTTTTTTCTCTTTAATGTTTCCTTCTTTCGTCCCCCAAAAGTGTCGGCAAT
Source organism: Doryteuthis pealeii (assembly GCA_023376005.1). NCBI lineage: Eukaryota > Metazoa > Mollusca > Cephalopoda > Myopsida > Loliginidae > Doryteuthis > Doryteuthis pealeii. Next base: position 176,235 of record JALAJA010000079.1, read on the forward strand.
TGGTCTTTGCCTTCCTCTTGAGGTGCCTTCCGATTTACCCAGAATGCACCGCACCACCACGAGACCGCTTACAACATTGACAAAACTAAATAATAAGGAGACGAGCTAGAATCAAAAAATTCACATGCCAAAAAAAAACAAAAAAAAAAAAACGGTAATTTTAACCTTTTGTCGTCCCGGTCTCCTGTCCTAATTACGCTATGTTTTTTGGTGACAGTGAATTGAGAGGCGTAAATTTTTACTACAGTTTATTGAATAGATTATAGTGAAATATTGAAATGAATCCCCAATTAAAATGTACTAGCAAATTTATGCAAGTATTTTTAAGTTTTAATATAATAAAATATCATTAATTTAGAAAGGCTAATAAAACTGAATAAGAATTCAGATAGAAATATTTGGAACAGAGGGGGTATGATTGAAAAAATAGAACAGCTTTGAAACTTAACTCTTTCCATCATTTTCCCTTACTCCTGTCTTTCATTGGTAATTTTCCTAATTTAACTACTTAGTTAAAATAGGAAGTAAAGAATAATATTACAGTTATTTCTTCTTGTTAATGGATTTCTTTAATTTTATCTCCGAGATTTTTGCTCATATTCATTAAGATAAAACCAAACAATTAGAAATCAATAATACTAAGCATATATTTATTAAAATCAAATTTTAAGATCAATATGCAAATTAGCCTTCCCATTCACACTGTAAACTGCTATTTTGTATATTATAAATATAATTGCATGTTATTAGTATGTAGAGGATGGTCAACAGTGGCTTCGGCCTCTGGACCATTGATATAATTAACGGCGTCGATCCAGGGGCCATCCCCCAGGCAACACCTGCCCCCTCGATTTAAAGGGGCAGGGCTGGGTTTTATTTGCCAGTGCCTGAGGCGCCCCCCTTGAGGGGAACCCGCCGACGGGATCGACGCAATTTTTCACCTGCCACTCCATGAGCTTCGGCTTGTGGGTGGTCCCACGTTAATAGGGACTTTGTTGCCTGACCCGTACAAGTGGGGTACGTGGTAAATACTATGTAGAGATGGTCAACAGTCTTAATGATGTAAAACACTTTTATCAATAATTGAGGTTTAAATAAAAATAAAATCATTGAGAATGTGACGTAAATAACAAAGGGAAATGTGACTTGAGTAGTAATATAGTTTCGGTTACAGACATAAAATCACACAATCTCCATTATAATAAGATATATCTTTAATTTTTCTATTGAAATTAATACTTTTAATAAAAATTTTATTTGTTTATTTATCTTGAGGCGTTTAAGGGGGTCTGACAGGCGTTTAAGGGGGTCTTATCTGCAGGAGATACAGTAGTGTATTCAAGGTCTCGCCGACAGGGCATAATCGTTGTGGTTGGTTGGTTGTTTTGTTTATATTGTTGGTTGTTTTGTGATATATCCGCCCTTTTCAGGTAATTCAATGCCGAATCAAGTAATTTCTCATAAAGTTATTTAGTAAACTTAGCTTAGATGTGGCACAAGGCCAGAAGTATGGGCTACAAATGAGAAACGAACTCACTAACAATGGTTTGCGAATCTAGCTTACTAACCATTGCACCTATTGTGTTAGAATAGCATTAATTCTAAGACTAACAGCAACAAATAAATGAATAAAACTTCGCCTAGAACCACAAGATTCCTTGTTCGATACCGGTCCTCGCCAACTCAGCGTATGGAGTGGCACAGGATCTACGCCGAAAGTAAGGAGGGCCGATGGTAGGTGTGGCGCTCCGTCCCCCAACGCAAAAAAACAATCTCCTTGGTCTAGCTCTAGTGAAAAAGGGGATAGACTCCTCGCCGATTGGCTGATACCAACTTTAGGCCACCCCGACGACTTTCTTTTTTTTTTTTACTAATTTCTAACAATTTATTAAAGAACAAATAAAAACAATGAGTAACAATATAAAGTCCTTCCTGTGTATAGAGTTAAGTTTGAAGGACTTACTTGATACGGAGAGATATCTGGTATCTTAATGCTTTCTTGAGGAGAATTTCTGGTCAACGTGCATACGGGAGCTGGTCCGGGATCTATCTGCCGATTTTGGTATTTTGCGCCAAAAACTTCTGAGCTCATCACGTGATTGGTATATCCTCTCCCTCACTTAACCCTACACACAGGAATAAACATTCTACTGACCCAACACACAACTTGAGGTGCCCATGTCATTTTTAAATAAGGTTGCTTTCAGTACCTGCAGTTGCTTAAATGGTCACCCATCTAAGTATTGGAAAAGGCTCATCGTTGTTTAACTTCAGTGAGTTAGCGGGAACCGGTGTTTTCAGCATGACTCGATCGTAGAGTCGCTAGGGTGCAGCACATAAAGTTGACAAGTAAAGAAAAGCGTGAGGGTGGTTATTTTTTCGCTCAGCATGCCGTAGGTGGAAGACGTCAGTTTATCAGACTGACAAAAAAACCGCCACTCTTTGCCTCTATATGTCGTCAGCAGATCACATAAAAGTCACCATTATAAAATAACAATCAAAGAAAATGTAATGAATTCATGGTCTTTAAACATTGATTTAAAGTTTCTTTTTTTTTCATGATTATATTTTTCTGTTGTCGTAATCAATTGAACTAAATATTTTAGTAAACGTCATTAATCTTATTATAAATGGAGATTGTTGGTTTGTCTGTCTGTTAACCGAAGCTATATTACTATACAAGTCACAATTCCCTTGTTATTTACATCACATTCACCATGATTTTATTTATATTAAACCTCAATTATTTTAATAAAATTTCTTCACCTTTTTATTAAGTGCCTGTCCATATCTACATACAAATAACATGCAATTGTTGTATATATACAACAAAATAGGCGGTTGCAGTGTGAATGGGAAGGCTAATTTGCATATTGATATTAAAAATGTGATTTTATTAAATTATCTGCTTAATGCCTATTATGAATATACATAACTGTTTCCGGTTTATAATTAATGAATATAATCAAAATCTCTTCATATGAATAACTTATTAGATGAAACTCCATAAATACATTGAGAAAATAAACATAAGATACAATTTTATTCTTTATTCCTATATTTAACTAAATAGTGTTAAATAAAGTAAAAATATTCCCTAGCAGAAAGATAGCAGTGATGGAAAGAGTAAGTTTCATATTCTATTTTTCTATTATACCCCCACTCTGTTAAATTCTTATTTCGTCTGCCTCTAATTTAATACGATTATTTCATTACATTAAAACTTAAATACTTGCACCCGGGAGCAGGGCATATATTGCTAGTATTTATAAATATTAACTGGTATGTTTGATAAAATTTTTAAAGAGAATTTTAAAATAAATGGGACGGATATGAGACGTTGTATTTTTATTAAAGATAACGTCCAGGCCACTGTAATATCGAGCTTCTGTATAAAATTGATAAATTAAAAAACACCTAAAAAGAACCGAGGTGTACCAATGGCCGAACGTTTGTATAAGCACTTACATAATAATATCTGATCCTATTGAAAAAAGAGAATTTGTTCTATGGTCGAATTTGAAATATGTCTTCTTTTTTCAATAAAACTGTTCACTAATAAGAGATAACATAACTGTCGCTGACCGAGGAAAAAGCGTCTGGCGTTGTCTTATATTTGAAACTACCGCATAACTTTTTTGCAACATTATGTTAAATAATATTTATATTTATTTATCAATGGTTAAATAATATTAATAAAAATTAGTGAATTTATAATTATACTAGCAAAAATACCCTGCGTCCATGACCGGAACTAAATTTAATAAAAAAAAAACACCAGGGATGTGATGTGGGTAAGAGAGAGAGGAAAAACTGATTTGACGTCAGTCCAAAGGTTGCGCCTCGGTGTTGAGGTGATAAGGAGATACATGTTAACAGTAGTTTTAGATTTTTCTGTCTGAAGTGTTTAAACTCCAGTACTCTCGCACGACCTGTAGTGAAGTGGTATTATCTCTCTATCGCTCTCTCCGCTCGCG
>JALAJA010000079.1:182811-203826 GCA_023376005.1 Doryteuthis pealeii
TGTTGTTATTTTCTTTTTGGCTTTGGTACTCTAAAATAAAAACGTCAGATTTTAATCATCGTCGTCGAAAAAACAAAATTACGGTCATAAAAGGAGGATCCAATTTATGCCTAAATTATAAAACGAGCCCCCACTTTAAAACTAACCATTCTCACAAAATAAAAGAAAATATATTTAGTATTATAAAATAACGGGTGCAAGAAAAATAAAACTTTTATTGCAAAAACACGGACATAAAATGAGGGTTCAGTTTATTTTATGGTAGGAATTTACGAGGAACAAGTTAAGAATTACCTAAATACTTATAATATAAAATATAAATACTTATAATACTTATAAATTATGGAGGCGCGTTGTCTAATGGTTAGAGTCGTAGGAAATGGACTCGTCAACGCAAGTTCAATTCCTTGATAAAGCTGTTGGCATTTCACATGGTGCTAATATCCTTGGGAAAAGTATGAATCCAATTCTCCCTCCAGCTATGGGTATATAGCAGGACAGATTAGACTCTTAAACCATAGCCAGGTAACCAGTCTAGGAGAAGGAAAATTCTGAATTCAAACCTGTTAAACTCCGCTTAAGAAATTGACCTTGTGTCGCATCCTGCTCGTGCGGGGGGTTGGTAAATATATATAATACTTATAAATACTTATAAAAATATATTCATAAAAAATACTTCTTTTTTTTTTCTTTTTTGTTTGGTTTATTGTTATGTTGTTTTTCTTTTTCTTGTTCTTGTTCTTCTTGTTCTTAGAGTGTGTGAATTAATAGCGACTTATAAAAAATATTTATAAAAAAATACTTATAAATACTTATAATACTTATATTACTTATTAATATATAATACTTATAATACTTATAAATACTGGTAATCCTTAACTTGTTCCTCGTAAATTCCTACCATAATATAATGAATTCAGAGTTTTCCCTCTCCTAGATATATTTACCAACCCCTCCGTACGAACAGGATGCGACACAAGGTCAATTTCTTAAGCGGAGTTTAACAGGTTTGAATTCAGTTTTCCTTCTCATAGACCGGTTACCTAGCCATGGTTAAAGAGTCCAGTCTGCGCTGCTATTTACCCATACCTGGAGGGAGAATTGAATTCATACCTTTCCCAAGGGTATTAGCACCATGTAAAATGTCAACAGCTTCGTCCAGGAATTGAACTCGCGTTGACGTGTCCATTTCCTACGACTCTAACCATTAGACAACGCGCCTCCATAAGTATTATAATTATCTATATTTTATATTATAAGTATTTAGGTAATCCTTAACATGTTCCTCGTAAATTCCTACCATAAAACTTATATAGAAATCAGTTAATCAATTAATTAAAATAACGAATCGTTATATATGCATTCTTGTCAAATTTCGTTAGTCTTTTTAATTTAATATACAGTGTTTCGACTGATTGACAAGGCACAACTTGTAAAACTCGTACATAGAGGCTATCGTAAGTCAAAGTACCACTGTATATAGTTATTTACTAGGCTTAGCTTAGATTTGGCACAAGGCCAGAATTATGGGGCGCCCAATGAAAAACGAACTTACTAACAATGGTCTGCAAATCTAGCTTGTTAACCATTACAGCACATGAGGTGCCCAAGTACCACTGTATATTGATTTAATTTTCAGTTGGAGTTGAGAGAGAGGAGGAGCTTTCAAAGTAGTTTTAACTAACGAGAAGAGAGCGTCTTTAGTTTGAATTCAGAGTTTTCCTTCTCCTAGACAGGTTACCATACCAAGTTTAAAGTTTCCAGTCAGCCCTACTATTTACCCATAGTCGGAGGGAGAATAGTTGGATTCGTACGTTTCCCAAGGGTATTACCGTTATATCATATGCAAACAGCTTCGTCCAGGATTTGAACTCGTCCTGCTGTGTCCATTTCTTACGACGTAACCATTACAGCACGCGCCTCCGCATATATGCATTTAGGGACAGGAGAGCTTCACAGCGTGTGTGAAGACGTGTTTTCACTAATGAAACAGAATTCATTTGCCTACTGGGCAAATTCTCCTTAGATTATTATTTTATTATGTAACTTTTATGTGATCTGCTGACGACATAAGGCAAGCATGGTAATTTTGTTAGTCGGATTAACTGACGTCTTCCACCTACGGCATGCTGGGCGAAAAAGTACCACGCTCACGCCTTTCTTTACTTGTCAACTTTATATGCTGCACCCTAGCGACCACGCACTGTCGGTGAGGTATTGAATACCCCTGCAGTGAAGTAATACCCCCTCCCCCAAAAAAAAAATCGCCTCCTGGATATGACACTAAACTGTATCTGTTTTTGTATCTGTTTTGTAGTCCCCTATGAAAATTTGACGCCTGTAATTTTAGCCTAAAAAAGAAAAAAATTACTGTATTTAAAACTTAATTTTAAATTTAAAATTAATATTCTTTGGTTTGGTTTGTTTTTTTACGGCATATCAACCTCAGTGGGTCATTTAATGCCGATAAAGTTTTGAAATAAATCAATTCTTAATGGATAATAGAATTTTTTTATAAACACATTTTTCTATTTAACCCATAGATGGGACCCTAACAGGTACTACCACTCCGGGTCAGAGTGGATCAGGGAGCAATGGTGATGAAGGGGTGCTCCACATTCCCCAAACCTCCAAAACTGGAACCTCACCATCAGACAGAGTTTAACGTCATTCCCAGGACATGTAGACCTGCAGCAACTGCCTTCTAGGGTTGGGGCTTGCCATAAAGGCAATAGGGTTGGGAAAATCATATAGGTGCTAGGGCTTGACGTGACCAGCCGATTGATCGGAGGGGGCCTCTCAGACCGCCCGTCTAGCCCAAGATAGGGCAAAAGTGGAGTATTGCATGTCATGAACTGCTCATCCACCTGGGATCTATCCTTAAGCATCACGGGTCGCCACGCACGGCCAACAGGTGGCCCCATTGGGGTAGTCTTACCCCTCTGCAGAGGTGCAGTCGGTGCATTCTAACGCCCCAGACGACAGGGCGGCTAATATTCTTTATAGTTTTTATATTAATTTTAATGTGTATATCTGTTTTTTTTTATTCTGGTGAGAAAGTTTTAAAGTGGGGGATCGAATCACAAGGTAGGTATAATCCTAAAGTGGACCCTCATTTTATGACCCTTTTTATGTTTTTTCGTACTCCCTTATGAAAATCTAACGCCTGTAATGTAAAGTGAGGGTTCGATTTACAATGTAAACATTATCATAAACTGGATCCTGATTTTATGTCTGCCTTTCTGCAAGTAACTGCTTTTTCTTTTTCGTTAGCTGTGACTATAATCTAGCACACGTAATTTTACAATACGGAAGCCCAAAAATGTAACAAAATTATTTAAAGAACATATCCACACATATGCATCCTCATTCCATAAACATTTAATCAAATGCAAAAATAAAGACAATAGTTTTTCCGTTAAGATAGAGACAGTAATACGCAACATTGGTAATCTCAGAATTAGAGAAAGTTTATTAATAGCCAAATTAGGTCCTAGTATAAACAATAGATTACAGCTAAACACTGAATACATAATTAATTAAAATACACGTTCCTCATAGTATATAGTTCATAGTATGTACATTTCATTATACATATATCAAATGAATAATACATGAATATATAAATAGATGAAAATAATAAAATTGAAATTGAATGAACGGCTAAATGACTATCACGGCTTTTCGCGTGGCGTTTAAAAAAAAAAGAACACCACGAGACGCGTGTTTAAATCATAAAAAAAATAACGACATAAAAAAAACGCGTCCATTTCTGGAATTCGTCTCTGAAGATAAAGTTATACTTTGAAATCGATAAGACAAAAATAACATCTTTTTGTTTTTATTTGTTATGTGCATTGTAATTGCTTTCAAATTATTAATATGTTATAAAATTATATAAGTTGCAGTTTCTATTTGTCTCCAAAAAAAACAACAAGGTATATCTTATTATAATGGAGATTGTGTGTTTTTCTGTCTGTAACCGAAACTATATTACTACTTCATTCACAATTCTCTTCGTTATTTACGTCACATTCTCCATGATTTTATTTTTATTTAAATCTCAATTATTAATAAAATTGTTTTACATTATTAATACTGTTAACCATATCCACATACTAATAACATGCAATTATATTTATATATACAACAAAATAGCGGTTTACAGTGTGAACAGGAAGACTAATTTGCATATTGATCTTAAAAATGTGATTTTAATAAATATGTGCTTAGTATTATTGACTTCTAAATGTTTGGTTTTATTTTAATGAATATAAGCAAAAATCTCTTCAATGAATCTTAAATGAAATCCATTAACAAGAAAAAATAACTGTGATTTCATTCTTTACTTCCTCTTTTAACTCAATACTTAAATTAGGAAAAATAACAATGAAAGACGAGAGTGATGGAAGTGTAAATTGCAGTTGTTCTATTTTTCGATTATACCCCCCCTCTGTTTCAAATCTTTTTATCTGCATTCTTATTTAGTTTCATTAGCCTTTCTAATTTAATATAATATTTTATTACATTAAAACTTAAATACTTGCACCCGGAGGGTGCATATATTTGCTAGTAGTAGTAAAGTAGGCGGAGTGGCTTATTATTCACATCAACAATTTAGGCTAAGATTTTTTTTTAATGAATTAGAATTGATTAAATTGATTAGGTTAATACAGTGGTACCTTGACTTACGAGTGCCCCAACATACGAGTTTTCCGAGTTATAAGCTGTCACTCGGTGGATTCTTTGTTTTGCGTTGAGAGCTGAAATTTGAGGCACGAGCGAGTTTCAGATACGCTTCTATATATATATAAAAGAAACTTTGGTATGTACGTGTCGACTTATAACTCAAAAAAGACATGTCACTCAGATTCGAAATCTTGCATACAGGTTAATATGCTTATAACTAAGAAATACACAAAATTTGTTTTTGATTTTTACTAATTGATATAATTCAATGATTAAAAAAATATAAAAATACCGTATACAGACTTTCACCACCACACTTTCTACCGTCGACACGAGTAGTTAACTTTCAAGACAGAAAAATCAAAAACTACTGTTAACAGACCCTTCAACCCCCAGCCCGCGTCGGCACCTTTGGACTGACGTCAAGTCAGTTATCCTCTCTCTTACCCACTCACTCCCTGGTGTTTTTAAATCTTTTTTAGTCCGGTCATGGACCGGGTATTTTTGCTAGTATATTAATAAATTCACTAATTTTATTATTATTATTAACATTGATAAATAAATATAAATATTATTGACATTGATGTTGCAAAAAAGTTATGCGGTATTTTCAAATATAAGCACATCCGCCAACGCTTTTCTCGGTCAGCGACAGTTATGTATCTCTTATTGTAACAGTTTTTGAAAAAAGAAGACATATTTCAAATTCGACAATAGACAAATTCTCTTTTTCAAATAGGATCAGTATTATTATTGTGTATAAACACAACGTTCAGGCCATTGTAACCTCGGGTTCTGTTTTAGGTGTTTTTTAATTTATCATTTTATACAGGGCTCGATATTACAGTGGCCTGGACGTTATCTTTATAAATACACGTCTCATATCGTCCCATTTATTTTAAAATTCTTTAAAAATTTATCAAAACATACCAGTTAATATTTATTAATACTAGCAAATATATGCACCCACCGGGTGCAAGTATTTAAGTTTTAATGTAATGAAATATCGTATTAAATTAGAGGCAGACAAAAAGATATGTAACAGAGTGGGGGTATAATAGAAAAATAGAAATGAAACTTACTCTTCCATCACTCCCGTCTTTCATTGCTGAATTTTACTTATTTAACTATTTAGTTAAATTAGGAAATAAAGAATAAAATGACAGTTATTTTTTCTTGTTAATGGATTTCATTTAAGATTCATTGAAGAGATTTTTGCTTATATTCATTAAAATAAAACCAAACAGGTAGAAATCAATAATACTAAGCAGATATTTAATAAAATCACATTTTTAATATCAATATGCAAATTAGCCTTCCCATTCACACTGTAAACCGCTATTTTTTGTATATATAAATACAATTGCATGTTATTTGTATGTAGATATGGACAGCATTAATAAAAAGGTGAAGAAATTTTATTAATAATTGAGGTTTAAATATAAATAAAATCATGGAGAATGTGATGTAAATAACAAAAGGAATTGTGACTTGTATAGTAATATAGTTTCGGTTACAGACAGACAAACCAACAATCTCCATTATAATAAGATTAATACGTTCACTAAAAATATTTAAGTTCCCAAATTGATTACGACACAGAAAAATATAATTCATAAAAAAAAAAGAAAGTTAAATCCTATTAAAGACCATAATTCATTACATTTTCCTTTGATTGTTATTTTATTATGTAACTTATATGTGATCTGCTGACGACATAAGGCAAATATGGTTTTGTTAGTCTGATAAACTGACGTCTTCCACCTACGGCATACTGAGCGAAAAAATAACCACCCTCGCGCCTTTTTTCCTTGTCAACTTTATATGCTGCACCCTAGCGACTCTACGATCAAGTCATGCTGAAAACACCGGTTCCCGCTAACTCACTGAAATTAAACAACGATGAGCCTGTTCAATACTTAGATGGGTGACCATTTAAGCAACTGCAGGTACTGAAGCAACCTTATTTAAAAATGATATGGGCGCCTCAAGTTGTGTGTTGGATCAGTAAAATGTTTATTCCTGTGTGTAGGGTTAAGTGAGGGAGAAGATATACCAATCACGTGATAAGCTCAGAAGTTTTTGGCGCAAAATACCAAAACCGGCAGATAGATCCCGGACCAGCTCCCGTATGCACGTTGACCAGAAATTCTCCCCAAGAAAGCAGATATCTTCTCCATCACACCGGTAAGTCCTTCAAACTTAACTCTATACACAGGAAGGACTTTATATTGTTACTCATTGTTTTTATTTGTTCTTTAATAAATTGTTAGAAATTAGTAAAAAAAAAAAAGTAAAGTCGTCGGGGTGGCCTAAAGTTGGTATCAGCCAATCGGCGAGGGAGTCTATCCCCTTTTCACTAGAGCTAGACCAAGGAGATTGTTTTTTTTGCGTCTGGGACGGAGCGCCACACCTACCATCGGCTCCTTACTTTACTGCACAGATCCCTGTGCCACTCATACGTTGAGTTGGCGAGGGCCGGTATCGAACTAGGAATCTTGTGGTTTCTAGGCGAAGTTTTTATTCATTTATTTGTTGCTGTTAGTCTTAGAATTAAATGCTATACTAGCACAATAGATGCAATGGTTACTAAGCTAGATTCGCAAACCATTGTTAGTGAGTTCGTTTCTCATTGTGAGCCCCATACTTCTGGCCTTGTGCCACATCTAAGCTAAGCTTACTAAATAACTTTATCAAAATTACTTGATTCGGCATTGAATTACATGAAAAGGGTGGATATATCGTTAAAGAAAACAACCAACCAACCACGGCGATTACGCCCTGTCGGCGAGACCTTGAATACACCACTGTATCTCCTGCAGATAAGACCCCCTTAAACACCTGTAAGACCCCCTTAAACGCCTCAAGATAAATAAACAAATAAAATTTTTATTAAAAGTATTAATTTCATTAGAAAAATTAAAGATATATCTTATTATAATGGAGATTGTGTGATTTTATGTCTGTAACCGAAACTATATTACTACTCAAGTCACAATTCCCTTTGTTATTTACATCACATTTACCATGATTTTATTTTTATTTAAACATCAATTATTAATAAAAGTGTTTTACATCATTAAGATTGTTGACCATCTCTACATGATATTTTCCACGTACCCCACTTGTACGGGTCAGGCACGAAGGCCCTATTTATGTGGGACCACCCACAAGCCGAAGCTCATGGGGTGGCGGGTGAAAAATTGCGTCGATCCCGTCGGCATTCCCCCTCAAGGGGGGCGCCTCAGGCACTGGGCAATAAACCCAGCCCTGCCCCTTTAAATCGAGGGGGCAGGTGTTGCCTGGGGGATTGCCCTCTGGGATCGACGCCGTTAATTATATCAATGGTCCAGAGGCCGAAGCCACTGTTGACCATCTCTACATACTAATAGCATGCAATTATATTTATATATACAACAAAATAGCAGTTTACAGTGTGAATGGGAAGGCTAATTTGCATATTGATATTAAAAATTTGATTTTAATAAATATATGCTTAGTATTATCGATTTCTAATTGTTTGGTTTTATCTTAATGAATATGAGCAAAAATCTTGGGGATAAATCTTAAAAGAAATCCATTAACAAGAAGAAATAACTGTAATATTATTCTTTACTTCCTATTTTAACTAAGTAGTTAAATTAGGAAAATTTACCAATGAAAGACAGGAGTAAGGGAAAATGATGGAAGAGTTAGTTTCAAAGCTGTTCTATTTTTCAATCATACCCCCTCTGTTCCAAATATTTTTATCTGAATTCTTATTCAGTTTTATTAGCCTTTCTAATTTAACATGATATTTTATTATATTAAAACTTAAATACTTGCACCCTCCGGGTGCATAAATTTGCTAGTACATTTAATTGGGATTCATTTCATATTTCACTATAATCTATTCAATAAACTGTAGTAAAAATTCACGCCTCTCAATTCACAGTCAACCAAAAAACATAGCGTAATTAGGACAGGAGACCGGGACGACAAAAGGTTAAAATTACCGTTTTTTTTGTTTTTTTTTTGCATGTAAATTTTTCATTCTAGCTCGTCTCCTTATTATTTAGTTTGTCAATGTTGTAAGCGGTCTCGTGGTGGTGCGGTGCATTCTGGGTAAATCGGAAGGCACCTCAAGAGGAAGGCAAGACAATTGCCGACACTTTTGGGGGACGAAAGAAGGAAACATTAAAAGAAAAAACAAACAAAAAGAGGCAAGATAAAGAAAGCAAAATGGTTTACTTTTAACGTTAGTCTTTCTCATGAAGGGTGAAAAAAAGAAAAAGAAAAAAGAAAGCAACAAGTAAAAATAAAATAAAGTGTGTCCAGGATATGACACCAAACTGCATCCGCTGGCTAGGCCTTACTTCTGGAGCTCTAGATAATATTGTATCACCCCTTAGCTGCCATTACTCCCAGGTCCACCCTGACATTGAGTGTCAGTACAAATTAGGGTTCCATTTATGGTTCAAACAGGATCTGATGTTTTTTGCTTACCAAATTTTGCCCACGGTCGTACAAAATTTTCTTGATATTCTTTACCTGTATGATGGAGTATTTCAAAGTTCACTATCTATTCACCTCAGAACTCATTCTATTCAAATAAAGTCCTATTATTATTGTAATCTGTGTCCTTTGGCAAGAGCTGCTGCCAGAAGTTTATGGTAGGATGTATGATGGGATATTTCAAAGTTCACTATCTATTCACCTCACAACTCATTCTATTCAAATAAAGTCCTATTATTATTGTCATCAGTGTCATTCTGTTCAATTATAGTTAATCACCCGTTTTTGTACCTTGGTGGAAGAGCTATTGTAATGTAAGTCCTTCTGTTCAATTATAATGAAGTATCCACCAGTTTCTGTACTTTGGTGAGAGAGCGTCTGTGAGCAGCTTAAGGTAGGCAAAGGGTTAACTGTCTCCCCATATAAGAATGCAACATTTTAACATGGATCCCTTATGTGCGCATAAGAGTATCGCGAGGGTATTAGCGCTATATGAAATGTAAACAGCCTCGTTCAGGATTTGAACACGAGTCGACCAGTGCATTTCTTACGAACATTTCAAAGTTTACTATCTATTCACCTCAGAACTCATTCTATTCAAATAACGTCCTATCATTATTGTAATCTGAGTCCTTTTCATCAATTATAATGAACTAACCGTCAGATTTTGTACTTTGCTTGGGTGTGGTAGGAGAGCCACTGGGAGCGGCTTAACTCCTTGCCTACCAAATTTCCTCTACAGATGTACTAAATTTTATTGGAATCTTTTTTTACGTATTTCCTTTACTATATATGATAGGATATTTCAAAGTTCACTATCTATTCACCTCAGAACTCATTCTATTCAAATAAAGCCCTATTATTATTGTAATCTGAGTCCTTCAGATCAATTATCATAAACTAACCCTCAGTTTTTGTACTTTGCTTGGGTGAGGTATGCGCAGTGGTGGGAGATCCGCTGTGAGAGGTTTAAAGTAGGTAGAGAGTTAAATATTGCCCGTAAATGTTATTTCACTAAAAAATTATTTTAGTTTTTTTTTTAAATATTTCCTTTAAATATTGCCCGTCTATAAATAACAAAGTAAGCAACAACATTATTATATTATTTTTTTACAATAAACTAGTTAATTATTTTATTTTATATCGTTAGAGTATCTTTGAGAAACATTACGCAGCAGAAGCAACAGCAGCAGCAGCATCAGTAGTAGTAGTAGTAGTAGTAGTAGTAGTAAATGAAATCAGTTCAATAAATGACTACTTGTGAGTTCGATTCTCACTGAGTGTCTCATACTTCTGGCCTTGTGATAATTAAATTAAGTTTAATAAATGACTATTAATGAATTTGACTCTCACTGTCTCATAATTCTGACCTCATGCGAAATTGAGCTAACTTAATAAGTATATTTTCAACATATTTCTCTCTATCTCTCTCTCTCTCTCTATATATATATATATATATATATATATATATATATATATATATATATGTATATATATATGTGTGTGTGTGTGTGTGTGTGTGTGTATGTGTGTGTGCATGCGCGTATGTTATGAATATATATTTATGCTTTCAAACATGCATCTCTCTCTCTCTCTCTCTCTCTCTCTCTCTCTCTCTCTCTCTCTCTCTCTCTCTCTCCTCTCTCTCTGTCTTTCTTCGTGTGTATGTCTGTGCTTATGTGTGTGTGTGTTATGGATATATGTATATTTTCAACATATTTCTCTCTCTCTCTCTCTCTCTCTCTCTCTCTCTCTCTCTCTCTCTCTCTCTCTCTCTCTCTCTCTCTCTCTCTGTATGTGATACGGAGGAGGTGGAGGTGGCTGAATAAAGACGAAGATGTTACGAAGACACCCTTTGGACACACCCACTCACCGACGCCATATTGATCCTGGATAAATCAGCCTCTCTGACGTTTCAGCACAAGCTGTGCCTTCGGTTCGTTTTCAAACTCACTAATCCGTAAGAGAGACAGTAGTTTCATACCTCGCTGACAACCTCCATATGTTACCACTCCCCCATCTACATTAACGATAACTGACACGAATCTCAACTCGAACATACTTTTCACAGAGCGTGTAATAATGATTACCAAGCTACCCTCGTAGATCATTACAGCTGGGTATTGAATTCGAACCGCACCGCGTGCCCGGTACTTGTGGTCATGTTACTAATCCAAGCTTAGCGATTTCTTTCGCAAAAGCGTGCCTCGGTATGGTGCTATGATTAACGAGCTAGTAATCGTTTATTAAGCTTTTGGTTAGTCTGGCACAAGGTCATGGGGAATCGTTGTCACTTGAAGTAATTTACTGTTTTTGGTTATTTTAAAAAGGATAGAAGTATGGAGCACCCAGTGAGAATCTCAGTCAATTTAAATAATTTAATATGTTTTACTTAGTTTGGTACAAGGATAGAAGTATGGAGCACCCAGGGAGAATCTCAGTCACTAGAAATAATTTATTGTTTGGCACAAGGTCAGAAGTATCGAGTACCCAAGAAGAATCTCAGTCAATTGAAATAATTTATTGTTTGGCACAAGGTCAGAAGTATCGAGTACCCAAGAAGAATCTCAGTCAATTGAAATAATTTTATATGTTTTACTTAGTTTGGTACAAGGATAGAAGTATGGAGCACCCAGAGAGAATCTCAGTCACTAGAAATAATTTATTGTTTGGCACAAGGTCAGAAGTATCGAGTACCCAAGAAGAATCTCAGTCAATTGAAATAATTTTATATGTTTTACTTAGTTTGGTACAAGGATAGAAGTATGGAGCACCCAGGGAGAATCTCAGTCACTAGAAATAATTTATTGTTTGGCACAAGGTCAGAAGTATCGAGTACCCAAGAAGAATCTCAGTCAATTGAAATAATTTTATATGTTTTACTTAGTTTGGCACAAGGATAGAAGTATGGAGCACCCAGGGAGAATCTCAGTCACTTGAAATAATTTATTGTTTGGCACAAGGTCAGAAGTATCGATTACCCAAGAAGAATCTCAGTCAATTGAAATAATTTAATATGTTTTACTTAGTTTGGTACAAGGATAGAAGTATGGAGCACCCAGGGAGAATCTCAGTCACTAGAAATAATTTATTGTTTGGCACAAGGTCAGAAGTATCGAGCACCCAAGAAGAATCTCAGTCAATTGAAATAATTTATTGTTTGGCACAAGGTCAGAAGTATCGAGTACCCAAGAAGAATCTCAGTCAATTGAAATAATTTTATATGTTTTACTTAGTTTGGTACAAGGATAGAAGTATGGAGCACCCAGGGAGAATCTCAGTCACTAGAAATAATTTATTGTTTGGCACAAGGTCAGAAGTATCGAGCACCCGAGAAGAATCTCAGTCAATTGAAATAATTTACTGTTTTGCTTAGCTTAGTACAAGGCGATAAGTATCGAGCACCCAGTGAGAATATCAGTCACTTTGAATAATTTAATATATTTTACTTAGTTTGGCACAAGGTCAAAAGTATGGAGCACCCAGGGAGAATCTCAGTCACTAGAAGTAACTTTCTATATTTTGCTTTGTTTGCCACAAGGTCAAAAGTATGGAGCACCTAAGGAGAATGTCAGTCAGTAGAGGTAATTTACTATGTTCTACTTAAGTTTGGCACATGGCTAGAAGTATGGAGCACCCAGGGAGAATCTCAGTCACTAAAAGTAATTTATTGTTTGGCACAAGGTCAGAAGTATCGAGCATCCAATAAGAATCTCAGTCACTAGAAGTAATTTACTATGTTTTGGTTTTGCTTTGTTTGGCACAAGGTCAGAAGTATGGAGCGCCCAAGGAGAATCTCAGTCACTAGAAGTAATTTATTGTGTGGCACAAGGTCAAAATTATCGAGCACCTAAGAAGAATCTCAGTCACTAGAAGTAATTTATTGTTTGGCACAAGGTCAGAAGTATGAGGCGCCGAAGGAGAATCTCAGTCAGTAGAAGTAATTTATTGTTTGGGACAAGGTCAGAAGTATCGAGCACCCAAGAAGAATCTCAGTCATTAGAAGTAATTTATTGTTTGGCACAAGGTCAGAAGTATCGAGCACCCAAGAATAATCTCCGTCACTAGAAGTAATTTACAAAGTCTTGTGTAGTTTGGCACAAGGCTAGAAGTATGGAGTACCAAGGGATAATCTCAGTCATTAGAAGTAATTTATAAAGTTTTGCGGACCAAGTATCCAATAGGCACCCCAGATGGCAGCTTTTGCTTTTCACCGTAAATTTCCGGTTCTGGTACGAAAGGCGCATGGAAAATAAACTTTATAAATTGTGTGATACCATTTCCGAACAATATGGGTTTTTTTTTTTTAAATATACATAAAAAAACATTTTGTATATAAAAACTATTTTTATTTAAATAAACATATCTGCATTTCTCTTCAGATTAAATAAGAACTCTTTTGATATAAAAATGTGTCTTTAATATAAAAACGTGTCTTTCGTTTAAAGTTTTTAAAACTAAAAAAATAGATCCGATTGAATAACAACATGAAATAACTAATCTTTTTTTTTTAAATTAAAATGCCTTTGGGTTGTAAATGTACATGAACAAACTTTTAAAAGATCTTACAGTGAAATTCTAATGCAAAAAAATTGTCTGTTTTTTTTTTGGGGGGGGGGTTGTAAACAAACAACCGGGAGCTTACGGTGAAAAGCAAAAGGTGTTCTTTTCAAAACAGATCCCAGCTGGGGTGCCTATTGGATACTTGGTCCAGTTTTGGTTAGTTTGGTACAAGGCTTCTAGAATGAAAAAAATAAAGGGAAAAAAATAATAAATATTCGACTTGTTGACAATGTCGTCGCCGTCAAAAAACCTTTATCAACTCAAAAATCTTAAGCAGCTGAAAAATCCGTCGTCGTAAAATCTTCAACAACTCAAAACCGCGACTCGACCCATGTCGTCACCCCACTTCTACTTATACTAATTTCTCCCTAAATATCCGGGTGTCTGCGCCCCACACGCGAGATTCTCGAGCCAAACCCGACCGCCGGAATCCTCATAGCTATCATCCGGGCACCTGGCGCTTACATCCTTACATACCTTCGAGAATACGACAGGCCTTGACGTTCGCCACTCACCTCGTGTTCTCTGTCACAAGGCTAGAAGGGAGAATCTCAGTCGTTAAAAATAATTTACTATGTTTTGCTTAGTTTGGCGCAAGGTTAGAAGTATGGAGCACTTACTAGCTCAAATAGTCAAGAACTGTTGATACATTTTAGACGTAAACCCCAAATTGAAATATATTTTTGGCGATACAGGCATATCGACCTATTGTCAACGAAATGACCTCAGCGAAATAATAGGAAGCAACAATACCTATTAATAATGGAGATTCGGTCTATTTGCCTTCAACCAAAACTACGTCACTGCTTACGTCACAATTATCAAAATCATCTAAGCGTAGAATAAAGAACAATTGATATTTATAAAATAAATTAAAGCTGTTCCTTATAATTCAATGTTTCAATCGTTTCCATTGTAATAAATAAAATATATATTATCTAAATAAATAAAATTTATAAACTATTAGCAGCGGCTACCCGGCGTCGCCTGGGTAGAGGGGGATTTTTTTAGTCCCGCAGATCCCTTATTACTGAATCGTGAGTTGAATCCTCGTGGGATGCCCCATTTAAGTCCCTAAGTAAAAAAAAAAAAAAAGACCTTGCATTGATCCAGCTACTCTGAAAAGAAATGTTAATGTCTACTATCTAAAATATTAAATGAAAAAAAATCCATGCTCTTATCATTTAAATTTATTTTTTAATTATCTTTACGAATATAAATTAAATCTTTAACATTTTGCTCAAAAGCCAAGCTCTGGTGATATTTAATGTGTATGTATATTTACTTTGTCGTTAGTATATTATATATATATATATATATATATATATATATATATATATATATATATATATATATATATTACATCTATCAGTCTAAGAAAGACTGATGTGATAATTTCCCACGTCCTTTCGTTTGACATAAGTATTTTAAGGTATGGTGTTTAGTTTTAATATATTGAACCTTTCTCTATAATATTACCAGGGCTTGGTATTAACAGGTACTACCACTCCTTTCTTAAAAGGGAAGTATAAAATATTTACATTGATTTGACGATAACAATCTGTGGGGAGGCGTTTAAAATATCTACATTAATTTGCAGACAAAAACACCACCCGGAAAATATCTAAGTAGGGCCGGAAATTCACTTGACGCCGGCTTGCTAAAACATAGCGTAAATTAGGAGACCGGGGACGACATAAAATCAAATTTGCCAGAATATATTCCGTAATTCACAATTTCAACATTGCAAATAAAACAAACATCTAACTTCTTTTTTTTTAATTTTTTTTTATTCATTTTAATTTTACGTTTAAGCGATGTAAGACCATTTGGAATGTTTAATTTTTAAAATTGGGGGAAATCGAATGGGACAAATAAGAAATCTGCGACTAAGTGACACCAGATAATCTGGATCTACATTGCATCTTGAACAATTTCGACGGTCTTATTTTCAACCAGAGAGTGTTGCAGGATGATAATGGACGGAAGATTTAGGAACACAAGGGATCGGGTTAGCTCAGTCGTTAGAGCGTTCGGCTAGAAACCACAAGGTTCCTAGTTCGATACCGGTCCTCACCAACTCAGCGTATGAGTAGCACATGGATATGTGCGGTAAAGTAAGGAGCTGATGGTAGGTGTGGCGCTCCACCTCAGATGCTAAAATAATCTCCTTGGTCTAGCGCTATTGAAAAGGGGATAGACTCCCTCGCTGACTGGCCGATACCGACTTTAGGCCGCACCGTCGATTTTTCTTTACTTATGTAAGCAATAGGTAATGCAGTAATAGGAAATCCGAATGTTAGCTTAACATGTCTGTAAACCTTTACAGTGATCAGGGCTTTTACATTATATATACTAGCAAAAAAAAAAAACGCCATCAGGGCGGTGCAAAATCTAATTTTTGAGAGATATTGCCTATAGGGGTGGGAGTTAAAAATCTAATGTCAGAGAGTTCGTACCATAAGTAAATAAAATCATCAACTTTATTAAAGGAGTAAAAATGAATAAATAAAATAATTCTAAACGGAAACATAGTTATGATAATTTTAAATATACATTGAAATAAAATAAACTATATATAAATATATAATACCGAGCATGTATTTGTTAAAACTTACTTTAGAAAACAATGAGGACCGGTTGCATTCTCAAATTTTGAGTGCATTCATTCTAAGTTCTGACGATTTTAGGTAATGTGACGTAAGCAGTGACGTAGTTTCGGTTACATACAAAAATACACTTAATCTCCATTACTAATATATGTATATATATATGTGTGTGTGTATGTGTGTATGTGTGTGCGTTATAAGTATAATCTTCATACAATGACTGCTATTTACACAGTAGCATTGCAACCAACAAAGCCTTCATCAGATGATGACTCTGGGTTCAGGCATGGTTTCGGGGCCGAAGCATCATTACCACTAACCCAGAGCGCCCCAGCAGTATCTCACGATACCACCAGACTTTGTCCGTTTGATGTCACATTGTAGGATTGCTATATCCACGCCGTATATATTATACACTTACGTTTTAGCTTAAATATATATGTGTGTGTGTGTGTGTGTTTTTGTTTGCGTGTGTGTGTGTGTGTGTGTCTGTCTGTTTGTCTGCCTGACTGTGTGTGTATGTGTGTGTGTGTGTGTGTATGTGTGTGTGTGTGTGATTAAAAATAGAGAAATAACGGATAAAACACAAGCAACTTCATTCAATTGATATTTCGCCTCGATGTATTAACGAAATGCCGAGGTGAAATATCTATTGAATGTGTTCGTGTTTTATCCGTAATTCCTCAGTTTTTAATCCCATTTTGTTGGATTTTACCCAATCTGTTACTCCTATGTAAAACATATATATATATATATATACATATATACATATATATATATATAAACATACACATATATACATACATACATATATATATATATATACATATGCATATACATAATATATACATATACATACATATCTCATTTTTTTCATATTTCTATTATGTTCACATCTCTCTCTCTCTCTATATAATATATATATATATTATATATATATATATATATATATATATATATATATCCCATTTATATTATCTAATTGTTTAATTAAAAGCATTCCACTATAAATAGGATAAGAGCTTTTTTTTTTGAGTAAGTAACAAAAGTTTCTTTCTATAGAATAATGCAATGTACCGTGAAATATATGAATAGTAAATAACCATTCTCTCTCTCTCTCTCTCTCTCTCTCTCTCTCTCTCTCTCTCTCTCTCTCTCTCACACACACACACACACAACACACACACACGCACACGCACACACACACATACACACACACACATATATACACACACCCCCCCCACCCCACACACAAGATAGAATAGAAGTCATAAAAAAGACAAGAGTATTTCTCTATAGCAATGCGCCAAATCTACCCATTCATATTTTGGGCGCTAATTTCGACAGCCTATCTAAACCATCGGACCCACCCACTAATTCTGGGGTAGGTTAAGCTCAGTCGGTAGAGCTAACACCTAGGAATCGCAAGGTTCCGGTTTCGGTACTGGTTCCCCGCCAACTCAACCCATGAGTAGCACAAATTGGTTTAATATGATCTGTGCGGTAAAGTGGGAGAGCTAACAGTAAGTATGACCCTCAACCTCAGCAAAAACCCAAAAATCGCCCTGGTCTAGCGCTAGCGAAAAGGGGATAGACTCCATAGCTGTTCGGCTGATACCAACAATTCGCCACTCCGCCAAATTACTTATGGGAAGCATTCTTGAAGACGAACTAATGATGATGAAAGTCAAGGTCATCAGTTACAACAAGATCCTACCCCCCCCCCTTCTAGATAATTGACCGTAGCAATTAGAAGTCGGTGGCTACCGTGTAGGCATTTATTTTAGATGGCAGAGCTCCTGAACGAAAGGTGTTGTCGAAATCAAAGACGTGCCAGAGAAGTCTCTAAAATACAGAGTACTAATGCAGAATAGCGCGCAAGAGATAAAAGCATTAGAATCACATTTTACGTTTTTTAAAAAAGGCCATTAGATGACGGAAAGTCCCGAAGTAGAGAGATGATATGATTTATTTTTACAAACAGAACAAAAAAATATAACGATCGTAAAAAAAAACAAGATGAATTTCTCAGAGCTGATATCTAAAGTTTTGTTTGTTTTGTTTTGTTTTGTTTTACGGCATATCAACCTCAGTGGCTCATTTAATGCCAATAAAGTTTTGAAATAAATCAATTCTTAATGGATAATACAATTTTTTTATAAATACATTTTCTATTTAACCCATAGATGGGACCCTAACAGGTACTACCACTCCAGGTCAGAGTGGACCAGGGAGCAATGTAATGAAGGGTGCTCCACATTCCCCAAACCACCAAACTGGAACCTCACCATCAGATAGAGTTTAACGTCATTCCAGGACATGTAGACCCGCAGCCACCGCCTTATAGCACCATATAATAAAAAGGGGTTGGGGCTTGCCATAAAGGCAATAGGGTTGGGAAAATCATATAGGTGCTAGGGCTTGACGTGACCAGCCGATTGATCGGAGGGGGCCTCTCCGACCGCCCGTCTAGCCCAAGATAGGGCAAAAGTGGAGTATTGCATGTCATGAACTGCTCATCCACCTGGGCTCTATCCTTAAGCATCACGTGTCGCCACCCACGGCCAACAGGTGGCCCCATTGGGGGAGTCTTACCCCTCTGCAGAGGTGCAGTCGGTGCATTCTAACGCCCCACCGATAGGGCGGTCTAAAGTTTTGTTTTCCGTTGAAGGGTGTATTGATTCCGTGAATGTACTGAAATCCAATACTTTTTATACGAAATCTAATGAGAAGAAAATATTTTAAAAATATAACAAACACAGGATGTTATGATCAGGAGAAACAATTTTATGTGTCAATACTTAAGCATTTCGGTATATTGTATCATCTTCAGGACACTGTTAAGGAATGTTTATGTGAGGGACAAAATGAAAGATGTTAAGTGTATAGTGATTGTGTGAATATGATGCTATTAACCGTTAATTTTTATATGCGCGTTTGTTTACGAAAGCTGATGACGTGATCATTCCATGTGCAAAAATGGAATGTGAAGATCATAGGATGACGCCTATTCACGTTCACGCATGCGTCATCCTATGATCTTCACCTTCCATTTTTGCACATGGAATGATCACGTCATCAGCTTTCGTAAACAAACGCGCATATAAAAATTAACGGTTAATAACATCATATTCACACATTCACTATACACTTAACATCTTTCATTTTGTCCCTCACATAAACATTCCTTAACATTTCTTAAACTTTTATTTACTTAACTAACATTTCATGTAACTAAACATCTGACTAACATAGCGCGCGTATGCAGTGTGAGCTCCAGTTAAGGCAGGACATCGTCTCTGCCCGACGTCCAACTGAAAACTGAGGACCTAACCAGGTCCCACGTGACTTCATGTATTTTCGCGGGCTTTCTCTACTATTCCATGGAAAGTCCCGCCCGTGATATGAAAAGGACCATCACTTTAGAAATATAGGGGGTTGACAATAATCTTATGCAACCGCATAGATTATTGTAACACTCTCACTTCCCATCCATCTTTTTTTGTTGTTGTTTTTTTTTTTGTTTTTTTTTTGCATCTTCCTGCTTTGCTTTTTTTTGAGGCTAAAAACATTTAGGCAAGTTGAATATTCAATTGTGATCCAACAAAGTTGGAGATTAAAAAAAAAAAATTGCTTTATATTTATCTGCTTGCTATGCATCATTTAAAAAAAATGCACTAATTTCTTTCTTTTGATAAAAAAAAAACCTCCCTCCGCTAAAAAAAAAGAAGAAATAAACTTAATCATAGAGAATGAATTAACAAGAAAAGAGGCGAACTTATTGCAATTAAACGTTAGCGTTCTTTTCAAACTGTGTGACGGCCCACGAGCGTCAAGCCCCCCCCCCCTCTAGATAACTGACCGTATCAATTAGAATTCGTGGCTACCGTGTAGGTATTTATTTTAGATGGTAGAGCTCCTGAACGAAAGGTCTTCTTGGAATCAAACACGTGCCAGAGAAGTCTCTAAAATACTGGGTACTAATGCAGAATAGTGCGCAAGAGATAAAAGCATTAGAATCACATTTTACGTATTAAAAAAAACATTAGATCACGGAAAGTCCCGAAGACGCTATGATTTCTTTTTACAAATAGAACGCTAGGAAAAAAGATACAATGGTCGAGTTTATATGCATTAAGTGCAAAAATAGCGCCCCCTGTTGGCGATGCAAATAACCGCTTATTCAGTTATTATTAATAGCAACTACTCACAGTGGAATGCTGCACATGCATCAAACCATTCTCTCCCTTGGGGTTACTCAGTTGGAAATAATTTCATTATGAATCAGCCTGTGAATTGCTTGATCGTCACAGTCTCACTAAATATGCATCTGGTTAGGAGGGGTCAAAATTTAGATACCAATGTGTATGCCGAAAACAAAATGCATTTTTCAGAGTTGATATTCAAGTTTCGTCATCCGTCGAAGGGTGTATTGATTTTTGTAAAGAGAGGGCTCTTCTACGGAAAAACGCATTATCTGAAATGAACTTAATTGTTTTAAGAACACATTTTATGATATTTTTTGTGTTAAAGCATGCAGTTGTATTGTTTTCGAAAAAGTTTCTAAGATTTGTTTATTTCGCACGGAGACTTTCAAAATGGCTACCGGCTTGTTTTCAAAGTAAAGTCAGTTGGCTAAATTCTAGCATAATTGTGCGTC
>JALAJA010000079.1:208926-211426 GCA_023376005.1 Doryteuthis pealeii
ATTTTTGCTCATATTCAATAAGGTAAAACCAAACAATTAGAAATCAATAATACTAAGCATATATTTATTAAAATACAATTTTTAATATCAATATGCAAATTAGCCTTCCCATTCACACTGTAAACCGCTATTTTGTTGTATATATAAATACAATTGTATGTTGTTAGTATGTAGATATGGTCAACAGTCTTAATGATGAAAAACAATTTTATTAATAATTAAGGTTTAAATAAAAATAAAGTCATGGAGAATGTGATGTAAATAACAAAGGGAATTGTGACTTGTATAGTAATATAGTTTCGGTTACAGACAGAAAAACACACAATCTCCATTATAATAAGATAATTTATATTTTTGGATGGTTGTCTTCTCATTTTTATTGTTATATACACAATGTTTTCGCTGATTTGCTCTCCGGCCTTCTTCAGCTGTTTCTGATCAAAATCGAAAATAAAGATGAGGATAACAGTCCAAAAAATCTAAAAAAACAAAAAAACAACTGTTCTTTTTTATTAGACAAAGCGCAACAGTAATTGAGAAATGGTGAGACATTTTGAGTGAAGAAATTTATTTTATTTTTATTTATTTTCTGCTGTAAAATGAGATTTTTTCCCCTTGTGACTAATATAGAAGTTTTCTAAGCTTACTTTTGTTACTTCGTTTTTTATATTAATTATATTATATGATAGGATTCAACCAAAATGGAGAACTCAAACATGCATATGAAGATTTGTGTATATATTTTTACATATACGGAGTATTATAAACAGATAAATGAATAAATAAAAGGATACATACCTTTAGAGTATAAACTTATTTTGACTTTATAGTCTCAACAGTTCTATTTTTGTTGGTTTATGTCTTTAATATTCCATCGAGTGTGCGTGTGCCCATAAACTGGCGTATCTAACAAACGCGGAATTTTGAAAAAAAGTGAAATAAAAAAAATTAAAAAAATTAAAAAATAAAATAAAATAAAATAAAGAAAGAAACGGGAAAATCCCACCAGTAAGACGGTGAAATATTAAAGACAAAAATCAACGAACTGATGAGACTATAATGCCAAAATAAATTTATATTTAAAGGTTTATATCCTTTGATAAATTTTTTTTCCCAGGTGATGTTTGGCCGTATATTTTTACAATCAAACTATTTGCCGTTTTTTTTTTCTTACCGCAAGGGTTTACCAACAAGTTTGGTATATTTCATATATATATATTATATATATATATATATATATATATATATATATTGAGGATATGTGCTTAATTGAAGTCATACCTAATTTTGAAAATTAATTAGTTAATAATTAATAAATTTAGGCGGGCATATATGTTCAAATGTAAGGCTAAACAAATCGAGAAAATGTCAATCCCTGAATTTTCTCGATTTGTTTAGCCTTAGATTTGAACATATATGCCCGCCTAAAAACTAATTAATTATTAACTAATTAATTTTCAAAATTAGGTATGACTTCAATTAAGCACATGTCCTCCAAAAATTGTCGGCTTAAAGCCATATAAAAAATAAACACATTTGTTTGTTTACTTAACCTCATATATATATATATATATATATATATATATATATATATATATATATATATATATATATGTATATATATATATATATATATATATATATGTATATATATATATATATATATATATATATATATATGTATATGTATATATATATATATATAATATATATATATATATATATATATTTCTTTCTTTTTCTTTTTTTAACCAGCTTTAGTGAATTGTAAGAAAATGACGTTAAAAGAAAGAAGAAAAAAATAACGTTTAAAAAAAATCAAGACGCAACTAATAGAATTGAATTCAAACGTAAAATATGAGTAAAGAAATCTAGTTAAGTAATTGTTTATATTTACGCAACTTCGAAAAAAAGAATCTAATAAATACTTTATAAATTTGTAAAACAAACAATGAATTTAAAAACATTAATGAGAGAATAAAAGTAAAATAAATATCAAGATAAATACATGCTTTTCTTATTAAGCATAGTAACATCTTATCTTATTATAATGGAGATTGTGTGTTTTTCTGTCTGTAACCGAAACTATATTACTAATCGAGTCACAATTCACATACTTATTTACATCACATTCTCCATGATTTCATTTAATCCTCAATTATTAATAAAATTATCTTACATTATTAATACTGTTGACCATATCTACATTCTAATAACATGCAATTGTATTTATATATACAACAAAATGGCGGTTTGCAGTGTGAATGGGAAGGCTAATTTACATATTAATATTAAAAATTTGATTTTAATAAATATGTGCTTAGTATTATTGATTTCTAATTGTTTGGTTTTATCTTAATGAATATTATAAAAAGTCTCGGGAATAAATCTTAAAAGAAATCCATTAACAATATTAACTGTAATTCTATTCTTAACTTTATTACTAATTCTATTCTTTACCTTTTATCCTAATTTAACTAAATAGTTAAATTATGAAAAT
>JALAJA010000079.1:218926-253926 GCA_023376005.1 Doryteuthis pealeii
AAACTTCATGCTTTGATATGCTTTCATGGTATAATCGTCCAGGCAGTTCTCTATCATGGCTACCAGCATTTCTCTTGGTTTAAGTTGGTTTGGTTTGGTTTTACGGCATATCAACCTCAGTGGGTCATTTAATGCCGATAAAGTTTTGAAACAAATCAATTCTTAATGGATAATACAATTTTGTTTATCAACTCATGTTTTTTTTCTATTTAACCCATAGATGGGACCCTAACAGGTACTATCACTTCGGGCTAGAGTGGACCAGGGAGCAATGGTGATGAAGGGGTGCTCCACATTCCCCAAACCTCCAAAACTGGAACCTCACCATCAGATAGAGTTTAACGTCATTCCCAGGACATGTAGACCCTCAGTCACCGCCTTCTAGCACCCATATGATAAAAAGGGGTTGGGGCTTGCCATAAGGGCAATAGGGTTGGGGCAATCATATAGGTGCTAGGGCTTGACATGACCAGCCGATTGATAGGAAGGGGCCTCTCCGACCGCCCGTCTTGCCCAAGTGGAGTATTGCATGTCATGAAATGCTCATCCACCTGGGCTCTATCCTTAAGTATCACGGGTCGCCACCCACGGCCAACAGATGGCCCCATAGGGAGAGTCTTACCCCTCTGTAGAGGTGCAGTCGATGCATTCTAACGTCCCAGCCGACAGGGCGGGCATTTCTCTTGGTTCTTACTTTTCATCGCTGCCATTTCTTCTGGGCTGAGTCCTTCTCTGGACTGAGTCCTTCTCTGGGTCGTCTGTACTTATTTCTTCTTTGTAATAAATAAGCAAGACTTTGTTGTTTAAAAAAAAAAAATTATTAAGAACTCACAGCCCAAAAGTTTTTTTCTAACCGCGCGGTTGGAAGTCGGCATCTTGGGAGCGAAGATCCTAACGTCTGCTTCCGTTCACTAATTGTCAAGATCTCTTAACTAGACCAGTTCCCTTTCACGTGTCTTTCCCTCAGCCAATCAGAAGTCGGCGTACAGGTCAGCGAAAGGTTAACGGCTGTCACTAATTTTAACGGCTAACGGTAACTTTCCATTTAACCCCCTCCGATTTTGAATCTTCAGCGAACTTCAATTGAAAATGTAACTACACTTACATACATAATTCGTAGGCTACCCACGGTATTATGTAACACTACTTATTGCTAAGGACAGAATCCAGGATATGCAACACTCCACTTTGGCCATTATTTAGGTTAGAAGGCCGGTCGGAGAAGACTCCTCCGATCAATCAACACCCTGGCGTCTATATGATTGTCCTAACCTTATTGTCCTTATGGCAGACACCCAACCGTTTTTCATATATATGGTAGAAGGCGGTGGCTGAGGGTCTTCGTGTCCTGGGTATGGCGTTAAACTGCATCTAATGGTGAATTTCCAATTCTGGAGATTTGGGGAGTGTAGAGTACCCCTTCGTTGCCATTACTCCCAGGTCCACTCTGACCTAGAGTAGTAGTACCTGTTAGGGTACCATCTATAGGTAGAATAGAAAAAATGATTTTAAAAAATGTTTAAAAAATTGAGTTTGAAAAAAATGTAATACCCATTATGAATGAATAAAACAAAGCGTCTTTGTCATTAAATAACCCAACAAGGTTTCACATGCCGTAAAATACAACTGCTAGACCAAGAAGATTGTTTTTGCGTCTGAGGTGGAGCGCACAGATACCATCAGCTCATTATTTTACCGCACAGATCCCTGTGCTAATCATACGTTGAGTTGGCGAGGACCGGTATCGAACCCGGAACCTTATGGTTCATACGCGGATGCTCTACACGACTGAGCTAAACCGGCTCTTTTACTTGCGCTAAACCAAGGAGATTGATTTTGCGTCTGAGGTGAACGCATTGGTCACACAAGACTAACGCACTCCTATATACTCAAACAAGAACAACAACCACAATGTGAAACATGTCAAACACCTTTGACTGTTTAAACACTTATTCATGGAATGCAGGCTTTTTGCTTCACATCAGAAACCGTTATTTTACTGCAAACAATATGAAAGATCTATTTGAAAATGTCAACATGGGGGACATTCTGTCCTTTTTGAGGAAAATAAAATTATACCATAGAATATAGACATGAACTTAATCAATACCATACAGCATGATCCCCAATGATGCTAACACATTGTTAAAACCAATTACTAAAAAAGTATAAATATAAATACACAACATTATATTACTTCCTAACCGTTAGGCATGACATAGCCCCAGACGAGTTGATATGCCATTAAAATCAATAAACCAAACCAAACCAAACGCACAGATCCTTGTGCTAATCATACGCTGCCGTATCGAACCCTTAACCTTGTGGTACCTAGGCGGACGCTCTACAAGACTGAACTAAACCGGCCCTTTCACTAGCGCTAGACCAATGCGATTGTTTTTACGTCTGAGGTGCAGCACCACACCTATCATCAGCTCCTTACTTTATCGCATAGATCCATGTGCTAATCATACGCTGGTTTGGCGAGGGCCGGTATCGAACCAGGAACCTTGAGGTTCTCAGCCGAACACTTAACCGACTGAGCTAAACCAGCCCTTTAAAAGTAGTGGCTTAAAGTCGATATCAGCCATACAGCGAGGGAGTCTATTCCCTTTTCAGCATCGAACCCTAACCTTGAGGTTCCTAGGCGGACGCTCTACCGAATAAGCTAAACCGGCCTTTCTAATGATATTATCTCTTGCGCGTTATTCTACATACGTACCGTCTTTGAGACAGGTTGCTTATGCCTTTTTGTGCGCATGCGCGTGTACGAACGGACGGGCGCGTACGGTGACTGTTTGCTTAATTAATTCTTTAGTTTGTCCCGTGTGTTGGTCAATGCAACCAACACCGGAAGTTCTTCCCGTTCAGGTGGGCTGTAAAAAATCAGGAAGTAAAACAACAACAACAAAAAAAGTATTTCGGGGAGGCGGAGATGGGTAGGTGTGGGGGCAGGGTTTTTTTTTGTGAGTCCACTTGACATGAAATTGACAGAGAAATGTTTTGTAGTTTAAATCATACAATCATTTTGTAGAATCTTTTCTTTTTCTTTTGGAATACTATGTCTTTCAAGAAGAAGAAGAAGAAGAAGAAGAAGAAGAAGAAATATGCAGGAAGAAGAAGAAGAAGAATATGCTAGAAGAGAGAAGAAGAAGAAGAAAAGAAAGAGAAGAAAGAAAGAAAGAAAGAAAAAGAAGAAGAAGAAGAAGAAATAATGCAGGAAGAAGAAGAAAGAAAGAAAAGAAGAGAAAGAAGAAAGAAGAAGAAGAGAAGAAGAATATGCAGGAAGAGAAAGAAGAAGAAAGAAAAGAAAAGAAGAAGAAGAAGAAGAAGAAGAAGAAGAAGAAGAAGAAGAAAGAAAGAAAAGAAAGAAGAAGAAGAAATATGCAGGAAGAAGAAGAAAAAGAAGAAGAAAGAATATGCAGGAAGAAGAAGAAAAGAAGAGAAGAAGAAGAAGAAGAAGAAGAGAAAGAAAGAAGAAAGAAGAAGAAGAAGAAGAAATAGAGAAGAGAAGAAGAAGAAGAAGAAAATATGCAGGAAGAAGAAGAAGAAGAAGAAATATGCAAGAAGAAGAAGAAAGAAGAAGAAGAAGAAGAAGAGAAGAAGAAAGAAAGAAAGAAAAGATAGATAGATAGATAGATAGATAGATGTAAACGGACTGAGAAAGAAAGAGAGAAAGAAGAAGAAGAAGATGAAGAAGAAGAAGAAGAAGAAGAAGAAGAAGAATATGCAGGAAGAAGAAGAAGAAGAAGAAGAAGAAGAAAGAAAGAAAGAAAGAAATAGATAGATAGATAGATAGATGTAAACGGACTGAGAAAGAAAGAGAGAAAGAAAGAGAGAAAGAAAGAAGAAGAAAGAAGAAGAAGAAGAAGAAGAAGAAGAAGAAGAAGAAGAAATATGCAGGAAGAAGAAGAGAAGAAGAAGAAGAAGAAGAAGAAGAAGAATTGAAAGACATAGCATTGTATTATTAAACAACAGAAACATAAAATTAGAAAGTACAAAAATTTAACTTATTAATTTCAAATCGCTGCCGACTTGTGTGTGTGTGTGTGTGTGTGGGGGGGGGGGGGTCATGTGTGAAAAAAAACGAAATTCATACTTATCCCCGTTAGGTTTTAAAGTTTAGTTCCTCATACAGTTAAAAAACTTTTATTATTTTATTATTATTATTATTATTATTATTATTATTATTATTATTATTATTTTATAATAATAATAATAAAGTACACTATCTCTTCGATTTCATTTCCTCTTCTTTCTTTCTTCTTTCTTTCCTTTTCATCCTACTCTTTCTTTCTTTCTTTCTTTCTCATGTTCTTTCTTTCTACTGTTTTCTTTCTTTCCTTTCCATGCCTTCATCCCTTCTTTCTTTCTTCTTTTTCCATATTCTATTTTCACGTTCTTTTTTTTCTTTCTTTTTTTTACCATGTACTACCTTCTTTCTTTCTTTCTATTTCTTTCTTTCTTTCTTTTTTCTTTCTCCATATTTTATTTTAACGCCCTTTCTTCTTTTCTTTCTTTCTTTCTTTCTTTTTACTCTACTCTTTTCCTTTCTTTCTTACTCTACCTTTTCTTTCTTTCTTTCTTTCTCTTCTTTCTTTCGTTTCTTTCCCTCTCTTTCCTTTCTTTCTTAACTCTTGTCTTTCTTCTTACCTCCCTTTCTTTCTTTCTCTTACTCCTAACGTCCTTTCTGCTTTCTCTTTTTTTTCTTACCTACTCTTTCTTTCTTTCTTTGTCTCTTCCTTTCTTTCTTTTCTTTTTTCTTTCTTTCTTACCTAGCTTGTTCTTTCTTTCTTTTTTTCTTGCTTTCTTCTTACCTCTAGCTCTTTTTCTTTCTTTCTTTCTTCTTTTCTTCACCCTACTCTTTCTTCTTTCTTTCTTTCTTTCTTTTAAACCGTCCTTTAATTTGACTCCATTGCATTACACTTTGTTATTTTCTTTTCCTCTCTCTATTTATTTTCAATAATTATGCAACAACAGAAAGATTTCATTTCGTTTAGCAAACCCTGTCGTTTTCTCGTTTCCGGTTTGTCTTCCGGTTGACCGCCGCCCGCCGCCGTCCCTCTCCGCTTTTAACACGTGACGCCATCTTGGTCGACATTGCTCGCCAACACAGTTTCCGACATTTTCTAAATAGGAATAAAAAGATAAATAATGAAAATGAAAGAGGAAGAAGGCGGGCGCATATAAAAAAAACCCAGTAACAAGAAGAATAAATAGTTTGGAGGAGGAATCGGAAAATAAAAGGACGGATGATATTGGTTGTGCTAATTATAATAAATGCTGAGATTTGTAGAAAGAAAGAAAGAAAGAAAGAAAGAAAGAAAGAAAGGAAGGAGAAATAGAGAAAGAAAGAAAGAAAGAAAGGAAGGAATAGATGAATAAATCTATGTATTGGTTTAGAAAGGGAAAAATAACAGAATTAAAAGGTAAGAAAGGGTTGAAAACTAATGGAGAGAAAAAGAAGAAGAAGAAAAGAAAGAAAGGGAAAGAATAAAAGAATATAAAAGGTAGAAAGGGTTGAAAACAAAATGCAGAGAAAGAAAAGAAAGAAAGAAAAGGAATGAAGGAAGAAATGAGAAAGAAAGAAAGAAAGAAAGAAAGTGTTGTGATGTTAGTTCAACAGTAAAAAAAGAAGTCAAGTCGAGGTAGGGTAAAATGAGACAATGTATTTAGCAATAAGGTACAAGAAGCGGCTAGCTTGGCCGCAAAGTCGGTAAGAAGAGCAACCTTTTTCACTCGGTTGTCTCACTATTTATAGTGAGAACCAGGTGTAATATTCTCCAGCTGTAAGGAACGGGCCGGGTACAATAGAAAGGAAGGAAGAAAGAAAGAAAAGAAAGAAAGAAAGAAAAGGAAGGAAGGAAGGAAGGAAGGAAGGAAGGAAAGAATGATGAATAACTATGTATTCGGTTTAGAAAGGGAAGAATAAAAGAATATAAAGGTAGAAGGGCTTGAAAACGAAATGGCAGAGAAAGAAGAAAGAAAGAAAGAAAGAAAGAAGAAATAGATAAATATAATGCATTAATTTAAAATTGGGAAAGAAAAAAAGAAATGTAAAAGTCGGAAAAGAGTTGGGAAACAATTCAGAAAAAAAGTAGAAAGAAAGAAAAGAAAAAGAAAAGAAAAAGATAAATAAAAAATCAAAGAAGAAAGAAAGATTTAAAAGACACATTTGAAAATAGAATGCAGGGAAATAAAGAAAGAAAGAGAAAAAAAGAAAAGAAGGAAAAAGAAAAGAAAGAAAGAATATGATGTGAAATAAATAGATTAAATGATATGAAAGAAAACAAGAAAGAAAGAAAGAAAGAAAGAAAAAGAAATGCAATACTTTACAAAGGAGAAGAATAGAATTCAAAGACAGAAAGACTTTAAAATAGAAATGCCGAGAAAAAAGAAGAAAGAAAGAATGGACATGGAAAAATTGATAAACTCTTAGAATATGAAAGAAAAACATTAAAGAAAGAAAGAAAAGAAAGAAAGAAGAAAGAAAGCTTTAAGATATGAAAGGAATAATCTGATAGAAAGAAGGAAAGAAGTATAGGATAGAAAGGAAAAAAGAAGAAAGGAAAGAAAGAAAGAGAAGCAGAAAAGAAAGAAGAATAAAGGAGTCAGATGTGAAGAGTAGAATTAATGGAATCAATAAAGCCGAAGAAAATAAAGAAAGAAAGAAAGAAAAGAAAAGAAAAGAAAGAGATAAAATATAAAAAGTATCTTCTAAAAAAAGACAAGAAATCAGACGAAAGAAGAAAAGAGATAAAAGAAGAAAAAAGGTAGAATAAGAAGAAGCATGTAACAAAATGGGACATAGAAAAAAAGAAAAATAAAAGAGAGAATGAAAGAAAAATGATGGAAGCGTGAAGATAAAAAGGAAAGAAAGAAGATGAGAATTAAAAAAGAAGAAAGAAAGAAAGACAAAGTGTAGCAAATTGGAAATGAAAGAAAAATGAAAGGAAAGTGATGAAGAGAAAAATACGAAAAAAAGATAAAAAGAAAAAAAGAAGAAAAGAAAGAAAGAAAGAAAGATACAAAATACATTGACTGTATCCCCTTCGCGATGTTGTGTGTGTGTGGGGGGGGGGGGCTCAACACATAGCAAATACAAAAAGGTGTCCTACGGTATGAACTTCTTGTATTGATTGGTTGTTTGTGAGGCAAATTAGATTTTATAGAACAAGATTGTAATTGAATAAAGAAAAGATAGGTTAAAAATGGCTTGTGAAGCAAAGAAGGTAAAGAAGTTAGGTGTAACTTCTTGGGTTCGAAGCATACACTATTAATCCAAAGTAAGGTCGTATTTTAAGGAAAAGTTGGTAAATCGGGTAGTCTTGCAAGAAAAAAAAAAAGAAGATTCAGCATTGCAAATGACAACTCGATGTTGTTGTCATTTTGTCGTTATACTGTTATTAATTTTAAAAGGAAACCCATATTTGTTTATAGTGTGGTCGGAATTTCCGCGGGACACCATTAGGAGGTCCTTGGTGGCAAATAGGGGTGAAGGAAAAAGAGGTTGTGGGTGAATAGGGGAGCGAGGGGCAACTCTTTGCTTGATTAAAATTTACGCGTTCTAATTTGCGTGAATTCTTGTTACTTCTCCATCATCTTTATTGTGTCTAATAATCGTCTTTATTTTCACCCCTCTTTATCGCCCTTTCTTTCTTTCTATGCTCGTTCTCGTCCGTCCGTCTCTCTCTCTCTGTCTCTCTCTCTTCGTCTCCTTCTCCTCTTCTGTCTGTCTGTCTGTCTCTCTCCTCTTTTTCCACACACACACACAACACACAGCTCCTCTGTCCCACACACAGCATTCACCACAATAATCTGCTAGGAATCAATAAAACTTCTAATTATTTTGGTCTGCCCCCTCTCTTTTCTTTCTTTTCTTTCTTCTTTCTCTCTCTCTCTCCGCGCCTTCTCTCTCTCCTCTTTCCTCTCTCTCTCTTCATTTATTCTATTTCTGCTATAACAATTTTCTTTAATCCCTTTTTTGGGATGAGAGAGAGAGAGAGAGTAGAGAGAGTAGAGCAAGAGAGAGAGAGGGGAGATGCAGGATTTCCGAGAGAGAGAGAACGAATAAATGAAATAAAAAGAAGAAACAATAGAAGGTAAAGAAAGTAAATTATGATGAATCCAAAAGTAGTTAATAATAATAATAGAATATTCTGCATTTTTTACAAACTGGAAATATTATTAATGTAGTTTTGAGAGAGAGAGCTCTTATGATCGCCTACGCTATTCTTGTCTTAGTCATTGTCTTTAGATGCTATTTGAGTTCATTTAATGTGCGTTCATGAGAGTGCTCAGATGCTAGAGAGTCACGCTACGAGAACGAATAAAATGCAAAAAATAAGCAAAGAAACAAAGAAGGAAGTCATGAGCAGAAATCGCGTCAGAAACAAAACACAGTAGCTTAAAAAATGGCTCTATTTCCACATCCATATTGATACTTCAAATGAGAAGATGTAGAGAGAGAGAAGAGAGAGAGAGAAGAGAGAGAGTAGAGAGAGAGAGAGAAGAGAGAGAACGACATAACTGAACTAAAAAGAAAGAACGAAAGAAAGAAAAGAGAAAAGGAACAAAAAAGATTACCAAAAATGGTTATTAACAAATGGAATAAATGAGAGAGAAGCCAGAAAGAGAGAGAGGAGAGAGAGAGAGAGACGAGAGAGAGAGAGCAGTCTAGAAGTATCGAATAAATGAATAAAAAGAAAGAAACAAAGAAGGAAAGAGAGAAAAGAGAAACAAAAAGAGTTAAAAAATGGTTATATACAAACATGGAATAATGAGAGGAGAGAGAGAGAGAGAGAGAGAGAGAGGTCAGTCAAGAGAGGAGAGAGCACGAGAGAGCACGAGAGCGAGAGAAACGGAATAAATTTCGAATAAAAAGAAGAAAGATGCAAAAGTAAAGATGAGAATAAAGTACGCAAAAATATATAAGATGTGTTAATAATGAATAATCCATCAATTATTTTTAATCTGGCATATTAATATTGGGAGGTGTAGAGATTGAGAGAGAGCGAGTCAGAAGGTACGAGAGAGAGAGAGAAGTATTTCCGTACGACTCAAAGTTTCACTTCTTGAGGTGGTTTCTAGAGTGAGAGACAATAATCCGATACAACTTTTTGTATTATTAAAATTCATAAAAGTTAAAGAAAAATAGATAAGAAATCAACGATGGTCTCAGAAGGGAAAACAAGAGAGAATGAGAACCAAAAAAAACACTAACCGTCCAATAAAAGAGTAACTGAAGAAGAAGTGAACACGAGAAGAAAGATCCAAAACAAAACAAAAATGAGTTAAGAAAAAAATGGTTATCCTGGTGGATAACACAATGGAAAATAAAAAGATGATGAGTTACGAGGAGGAGTAAGAGAGAGGAGAGAAGAGGAGAGATGGCAGAGAGATGAGGACGTTAGCGATTGCGAGAGAACGAAGAGAACGAATGTGAAGATGTAATACAAAGAACAAGCTAACAAAGAGACATCGAGAGACCCGGTTGGCTAAGCAGACCATCGACATACAACATTCCACTTTGACCAACTTGACGGGCGCTCGGGAGATTGCCCCATACCGATCAAGGCGGCTGGCGACGTTGAAAGCCCTAGCACCTAATATGATTGTCCCTACCAATTTGCGTCTATTAGCCAAATTCCAAACCTTTTTCATTTGTATTATTTGTAGAAGGCGTAACGAGGGTTTTTAGGTCCGGGTATGGCGTGAACCTTACAATCTAGTGGTGAAGTTCAAATTCTGGTAGTTATGGGTGACATGGTAGTCTTCTTCATCACCATTACTTCCCAGGTCCACCTTTACGCTGGGGTGGTAAGCTACCTGCTAATTTCCTATCTATAGCCAAATAGAAAAAATGGGAGTTTAAAAAAAAAATATTGTTAAAAAAAAAGATTGGTTTTGAAAAAAAAATTTAAATATCCAATCAAGAATGAATAAAAACAAAATGGTCTTCGCGCATAAAATGTCCCAACCAAGGTTGGGCATTGCGTAAAATCCGACCAACCAAATGTTATTCCTTTTATTCAAGATGTGCTAAATTGTTTCACCGCTGCCGAAATTGGTATACTACGTGTCATGAGACCGGGTACTTTAGTAGTTTTTAACATTATAAAGGACAATTTTTGTTACGATTCAACTTCTTTTTGACTTGATAAGGTTTTTTACTGTTTCTTTTCATGGTTCTTTCACTTTAAATATATTTACCCGCCAAAAATAACTACAGAGAAATGACACAAAAGATTAAGGGTTCTAGAGAGAGATGAGAGAGAGAGAAGGGGGGAAGAGAGAGAAGAGAGAGAGAGAGAGGAGAGAGAGAGAGAGACTAAAGAAGAAAGAACCATTCTTTCAGGTGTTTCCCGTATCGAAACTCGGGAACCTTCTCGGAACTTTGGAACCTTCTCTTCGAACTTGTGCCTTCGTGTGCTAATCGGTGAGCTTTCCGTCGGGGTTCAGACCGAACCCTCTAATATCAATCCCACGAGTATGGCGTTTTCTTCATTTTGTTAACCATGGAAACTGCTTAACTGTCCAGTTGACACATGGCGCAACGGATAAAGGGTTGATTCAATACAGTTCATAGGGAAATCATGTATTAGATGTGAGACAGGTTCAATCTTAGCAAGGGTGATGATAACATTTGAATACTTAACACTTGTGTAGGGTTTAATCCACCTTTTCATAGATATATTATATATATATAATATATAAGTAATAAATATATATATATACACACACACATACAATATATATATATAATATATATATATAGTGAAATGTGTGGTGGTGTAATATATATTATATATATAATAATATAGTATATATATATATAACACATATATATAGTGGAGTAGATATACCTATATATAGATTCAGACAGACACAGACACAGACATAATTACTATATATATATATATATATATATATATATATATATATATATATAGTATAATATATATATATAAATTATATAGACTAAAGAGAACTTATGCCATTTTATATAAACTTATGGAATGATATTAAAATTAACAACCTGATCCAGTTCCGATTAACAAACAAACCAAAATTAAAAGGAAAATGGTGGTGATAATTAATAATATATAATAATAATAGACTCAAAAAGACAAAAGAAAATAAAAGAAAAGAGAAGAGAAAGAAAGAAGCAAAGAAATTCAAGAGAGAAGAAAGAAAGAAAGAATCAATAAATACAGATAATAAATCAAAATAAATTTAAAAAAGAAAGGAAGAAAAACAAAAATAAACGAAAAAAAGGAAGAAAGAAAAAATTAAAAGAAAGAGTAAAGAAAATTAAAAAAGAAGAAAGTCAGAATAATTAAATAAGTGGGAGAAAGAATTAAAAATGAAAGAAAGATAGAGGGAAATCAAAAGTGACAGAAAGAGAAAAAGATAAGAGAGAAGAGAGAAAAAAGAAGAAAGTGAAAAAGAGAAGGAAATAAAAATATCTGAAGAAAATTAAGAAACAATTAGAAATAAAAGAAAAACAAGGAAGATCAGTGACACAAAAGAGAG
Organism: Doryteuthis pealeii; assembly: GCA_023376005.1. Lineage (NCBI taxonomy): Eukaryota > Metazoa > Mollusca > Cephalopoda > Myopsida > Loliginidae > Doryteuthis > Doryteuthis pealeii. Next base: position 230,462 of record JALAJA010000079.1, read on the forward strand.
AAGAAAGAGTGAAAGAAAGAGAGAAAAGAAAGAAAAGAAGAGAAAGAGGAAAGAAAAGAAAGAAAGAGAAAAAAAAGGAGAGAAAAGAAGAAAGAAAGGAAAGAGAAAGAAAGAAAGAAAGAAAAGAAGAAAGAGCAGAAGGAAGAAAGAGAAAAAATGAGAAAGTAAAAAAAAGCGAGGAAAAAAAAAAAAGAATAAATGAAAGAAAGAATTAAAAAATAAAGAGAAGAAAGAAAGGAAAAATTAGTGAAAAAGAAAAAGAGAAAGAAAGAAAAGAAAGAGAAAAAGTGAAGAAAGTGAAAAAAGATGGAAAATAAGAATAAGTTAATAAAAAAAAGAGAAATATTAGAAATAAAAGAAGGAAGGAAAATTAGTTGATAGAAAGAAAGAAAGAAAAGAAAGAAAGAAAGAGAAGTGAGATAGATAAAAAAAAATCGAAGGAAAATAAGAATAAAATAATATATGAGAGAAAGAAGAAAAATAAAAGCAAGAAGGAAAATTAGTGACAGAAAGAGAGAAAAAAAAAGAAGGGAGAGAAAGAAAGAGAAGACGTGAGAAAGTGAAAAAAAAAAGAAGGAAAATCAGAATAAATTAAAAAAAAAACGAAGAAAAAATTTAAAATAAAGAAAGAAACAAGGAAAATTAGACAGAAAGAAGAAGAGAGGAAAGAATATGTAGAGAGAGAAGGAAAGAAAGAAAAAGAAAGAAATAGTGAGAAAAGGGAAAAAGTTAGAAAATAAAAAAAGAAAAAAATAAGAATAAATTTAAAAAAAACGAAAAAGAATTTAAAATAAAAGAAAGAAACAAGGAAAATCAGTGTCAGAAAGGAGAGAAGAAAGAGAAAGAGCAAAAATGAGAATGAGAATAATCACGGGGAGGCAGAAGAGCGGAAGAGCGGAAGGGGAGGGCGAAGACGTTTCCTGTGTCAATTGGGGGAAAATGAGCAGATGATGGACACATTAAAAAAAAAGCTTGCTACCAAAGCGAAACGAAAACGAAAGTAAAACTAGAAGAAATTGACAACACACTGGTTACTTACGGGCGCGTAAAACCAAAGACTTATCACCCAACCCCAGTTCTGTGTAACAAAAAGGCTAATCGAAGAATACTAAAAAGATAATAATGTACCCTACCCCATCAGAAAAATAAAAAAAATAAAAATAGAAAAAACAAATTCAAAAGAATGACATCTCAGCTCTTTACGTATCCGTCTCTCTGTCTCTCTCTGTGTTTCCTCCTTCCGGTTTCGATTAAATATGACAATACTCCCCCTCCCCATCACCTGAATTCGATATTATATTTAAGATAGTCAAGGGTACCGAGTGGCATAGTGTGACCGATCGTCTTTTTGCACTGGCGGCAGGACATTTCGCGTTGTAATTTGTCGTACAACGTTAAAGTTTATAGACATAACAATTCTTCGAATTCTCCTTAACTTATATTTTAATTGAAAAAAAAAGGAACGCCGACAAGAATTTGAAATACAAGACAAATGGTCAAATCTAAAAAAAATTTAAAAAATGGATATTTTCGCGTTGTCCATTTTCAGAATTCGACATTTTATTTTTTTGAGATAGTCGTATCTCTTCGTTCACGTGGAAGCTTGGTTGACATTTTTTTCTAACAAGAAATAATTATTGAGGAGCGGTTTTAAAAAAAGAGAGAGAGAGAGAAAAAAAAAGACAGATTTCCTAAGAATTTAAGAAGAGAAGGAACGCAAGATTTGGAAGCGTATATTCGTACCTCCGTTCGCGTGGAAGCTTGGAGGATTTTTTTCTAACAAAAAAAAGGATTATTAAAGACAGTTTAAAAAAAAAGAGAAAGAAAAAGAGGAAGATTTCCGAAGGATTTAAGAAGAGATGAACAGAAGATTTGGAGCGTATGATATACATTACAAAAAAAGAAATTGAGATTGTCATCTTTTGGTACTGTCGGCAGGACATTTTCGCGTTGTTATTTGGCGTACAACGTTAAAGTTTATAGACATAACAATTCTTCAAATTCTTCTTAAGTTATATTTAAAATTTCAAAAAGGAAAGGAACCAGAAAACTGGAAATACAAAACGAATGGTCCAATCTAAAAAAAAAAAAAGGATTTTTTGCGTTGTCCATTTCTTTTGATGATAGTCGTATCTTCTGTTTGCATGGAAGCTTGTAGGGCGTTTTTCTGACAAGAAAATATCATTAAGGAGGGTTAAAAAAGAGAAAAAAAAAAAAGAAAAAAAGATCTCCTAAGGATTTAAGAACGAAAGAACACAACATTTGGAAGCGTATATCGTACCTCTCATTCGCGTGGAAGCTTTGAGGATGTTTTTGCTAACAAGAAAGAATTATTAAGGAATGTTAAAAAAAAAAAGACAAGAAAACCAAAAGAGAAAGATCTCCAAAAATTTAAGAAAGAGAAGAAGCACAATATTTGGAAGTGTGTAGTCGTACCTCCCGTACATGTAGTAGCTTCGAGGACGTTTTTTAACCAAAAAAAAAAAAAAGAAAAAAAAAAGAATATTAAGGAGAGTTAAAAAAAAGAAACAAAACAAAACAAAAGAGAACGATCTCCTAAGAATTTAAGAAAGAAGGAACACAAAATTCGGAAGTGTATAATATACATTACATAAAAAGAAAAAGAAATTGTTGTCTTTTGGCACTGTCACCAAGACATTTTCACGTCGTAATTTGGTGCATACCGTTCAAGTTTATAGACAGAACTATTCTTCAAATAATTCTTAACTTATATTTTAAAATTAAAAAAAAGAAGAAGAACAACAACAAAAAATAACAACAAAAAAAACAAAACAAAAAAAACACAACAATAAAAAAGCGAACAAACAAGGAACGCCGGCCGTAATTGGAAATGCAAGACGAAACAAATCAAATCTAAAATTAAAATAAAAAAGAAGGGTTTTTACACATTGTACATTTGTAGAATTCGACATTCTATTTTTTTAAAGATAGTCGTATCTCTCGTTCGCGTGGAATCTGTAGAACGTTTTCTTAACCAGAACGTATTATCAAAAGTAGACAAAATAGACAAAAAAGACAGATTTCATAAAAATTTACGAAGAGAAGAACACAAGATTTGGAAGCGTATATATATATATATATATATATATATATATATATATATATATATATGATTCTTTAACCAATGGAGTTAATTATTTATCAAGTTTCGTCTCGTCTGTTGCACAAGGTTGATGACAATGTCTGCTATTCGTTACAGGTCACCCATTGACGAAAAAACAATATACATGTTAAGGTTGGTTGATTTTTGTTGTTTGTTTTTTGTTTTACGGCCATATCAACCCTCTTCGGGTAATTTAATGCCGAATCAGTCATNAGAGAGATTGATATCAGATGCTAACAGTATCTGGTGTGTCTTAAATGGTCACTCATCTAAGTATTGTACAGGCTCATGACTGCTTAACTTTGGTGATCTAGTGGTATACATGTCCAGCAGTGTAGGTTGATTTTTCACTTTTGTAAAATATCAAATTCTCTCAAGAGTTGTGTGTCACTATAATCAGATTGCTAACAGTATCTGTTGTGTCTTAAATGGTCACTCATCTAAATATTGAACAGGCTCACGACTGCTTAACTTTGGTCATCTAGTGGTATGCATGTTCAGTTAGGTAGGTTGATTTTTTACTTTAAAAAATATCAAACTCTCTCAAACAGCAAAAGTTGTTTATTGGTATAATAAATGCTCATACCAAAAACTAGATTTCTTACTTGCGCCATTTTTTGAGAAATTGTATCAAAATAGTCTGCTAGAAAGGAACAAAAATCCTCGTTTTCGCAACATTCAGCTTAGAAATTTGGTTAGAAAATTTAGCAATTTCAATATTTAAAACAGAAAAGGTTGTCATTTTAAACGAAACTAATAAGCTATTATAACTAGAATTCAAATTGAAAATATACCTCCCATCACCACCAACACCTCCGATATGCTGATTTTTACCCACTAATTAAGCCTTAATAGTGATAATATTTTAGATTAAATTCTATTTCCTCAAACGAAGGCAAAGTTTTGAAGAAAAATATTTTATGTGGTAATTCTTTATGTGAATTTGCAATTTTACCACATCGAAAACGTTACAGTTCCAAAATCAACCTGCCCTATAAATGCAAGATATTTTTACGCAGAGATTTTTTATGGGGCTTCCAGCGAGAATCGAACTCGCTGTTTAGTAATAATGATTCTGCGAGACTAGCTTGCTCTGATTTAACGTTTAATAAAAATTGAATGGTTTGTGCCAGAAGCTCGTGGCATCAATATCAAAGAGAAATTTATTATGTGAACTTGCAACTTTCGCCACATAGGAGATGTTACAGTTCCAAAATCAACCTACCCTAATGTTCAGCATCACTTAATATCATAATTTGTACTCACATAATGGAGATATTCTTCAACTGCCTTGGATATCCAAGGGAGCACTGAATGTGTCGGGACGGACTAGAGCATTTGATATTTAGCAAACATACTGAGGAGAGTTCTGAGGGTGTTGAAGAGACTTGTTGTCACTTGGGTTTCATTAAAAACCAACAGTTATTACTAAAGGGGCCTGAGTGAATAAACAAAATTTTTAAAAAGTAAAAAAAAACAAAACAAAAAAAAACATAACAAAAAAACAACAAAACAAAAATTAAACTATCAACAGTATTGTTGAAATTAAACAATGAATAATGGTGGCGGTTTATTTTTCAAATTTATCAAACGAACTAGGCATACGTGATTCAGAATAAAACTTTTTCTATCTATTTAAAATTTTTTGGAATATTGTCGATGTTTCATTTGCTTATATCCCCCAAAACTTAGTAGTAGTAAGAAGCGCGTGGTGTAATGGTTAAAGTCATGGAAAATGGACTCGTCGCTCCGAGTTCAAATCCTGGACGGGGTAATTGCATTTCACTTAGCGCTAATACCCTTGGGAAATGTATGAATCCTACTCTCCCTCCAGCTATGGGCAAAATAGTAGGGCAGACTGGGCTCTTTAACTTGGTTAGCAACCGGTCTAGGAGAAGGAAAACTCTGAATTCAAACCTGTTAAACTCCGCTTAAGAAATTGACCTTCTGCTCGTACGGAGGGGTTGGTAAATATATATATCCCCAAAACTTACACTTTTTCAAGGTAATATAATATATATATATATATATATATATATATATATATTAAAAGAAAGGAAATGAATCCGACAGTATGATTATGAAAAAGATGGAATGAAAACACACTGTTAAAGAGATAGATTATGTTATAAATTGTTTTCTCTTTAACAGCATGGTGTGTTTTCATTCCATCTTTTCATACTCATATATATATATATATATATATATATATATATATATATATATAGAGAGAGAGAGAGAGATGAATATTTGGGCAGCATCTTTTCATTCAAACAAATTTGGTTAAAAATAATGGAATCCTAATTGTTTTGATTTTTTTTTTCTTTCAAGTCTTCTAACAATTCTTTTGAAAGGCATTAATGAGTTGTCCGAAAGTGTTATTATTAGTAAACCAAGTACTGTCGGTTCTTTTCTGAATCATTATCATTTCTCTAAACTATCATTATCAAGACATTTTCTAACCAAGATATATATTGATATATAGATATATAAATATAAAATTGGTATATTTGAGCAGCAGCTTTTCATTCAAACAAATTTGGTTAAAAATAATGGAATCGTTATTGCCTTGAAGTTTTTTTTTTTTCAAGTTTTCTAACATTTTTTTATGTTATCTTGAAAGACGTTAATGAGTTGTCCGAAAGAGTTAATAAACCAAGTACTTTCGGTTCTTTTCTTAACTATTATCAAGGTTAATTATTATTTGTCTAAACTATCATTATAAAAACTGTTTATTATTTTTCTAAACTATTCTTTTGTTTTTATCGCTAAAGTGACGCTAAATAACGCTGGCAGTTTATATTTTAAATTTATCTAACGAGCTAGGCAAACGTGATCTAGAATAAAAACTTATTCTATCTTTGTAAAGAATTTTTGAAAATTGTCGCTGTTTTATTTACTTAATCCGGAAAAACTGTTTTATTTTCGATCCAAGATATATATATATATATATATATATATATATATATATATATATATATATATATATATATATATATATATGAAATAGGAATTATTGGCAGCATATTTTCCTTTAAATAAATGTGAAAATGATGGAATTATTATTGCTTTGAATTTTTTTCATTTTTTTCAAGTTTTCTAACAATATTTTAGATGTTATCATCTTGGAAGGCATTAATGAGTTGTCCGAAAGAGTTATAAGTAAACTAAGTACTGTCGGTTCTTTTCTGAACCATTATCAATACTGTTTATCATTTGTCTAAACTACCAAGATCAAGACTTTTCTAACCAAGATATATATTGATATATAGATATATAAATATGAAATAGGTATATTTGAGCAGCGGCTTTTCATTCAAACAAATATGGTTAAAAATAATAATATCCTTAATGTCTTGAAGTTTTTATTCTATTTTATTTTTTTCAAATTTTCTAACGATTTTTTTAATGTTATCGTCTTGAAAGGCGTTAATGAGTTGTTCGAAAAAGTTATTATTAATAAACCAAGTACTTTCGGTTCTTTTCTGAACCCTTATCTACGCTACAAACAAATTTGAAAATAATGGAATTCTTATTGTTTTGAAATTGTTTCTTTTTTTCTCGTTCAAGTTTCCTAACATTGTTTTTATGTTATCCTCTTGAAAGCGTTAATAAGTTGTCCGAAACAGTTATTATTAGTAAACTATGTATTTTCGGTTCTTTTCTGAATCATTATTAAGACAGTTTTAATGTGAAATAGGAATATTTGGCAGCATCTTTCCATTTAACAAATTTGGTTAAAAATAATGGAATCCTTATTGTCTTGAAGTTTTACTTATTTTTATTTTATTTTTAAAAGAATTTTAAGATGATAACATCAAAGAAATTGTTTGAAAACGTGAACGAACAATTTCTTTAATGTCATCATTTTGAAAGGTATTAATGTGTTGTCTGAAAGAGCTAAACCAAATACTTTCGGTTCTTTTTTTAATCCTTATCAAAACTGTTTATTATTTGTCTAAACTATTCTTTTGTTTTTGTCGCTTAGGTGACGCTAAATAATGCGGACAGTTTATTTTTAAAAATTTAGGCAAACGTGATTTGGGCAAACGTGATTTAGAATAAAAACTTGTTCTATCTATTTAAATAATTTTGGAATATTGTCGCTCTTTCATTTGCTTAATCACGAAAACCGTTTTTTTCTCGATCCAATATATATATATATATATATATATATATATATATATATATAATATTATATTATATATATATATATATGAAATAGGAATTATTTTCATTCAAAGAAATTTGAAAATGATGGAATTATTAATTGTTTTGAATCTTTTTCATGTTTTTTTCAAGTTTTTAATTTGAAGTTTTTTCTTTGAAGTTTTCCAACAATTCTTTGATGTTATCATCTTGAAAGATGTTAATGAGTTGTCCGAAAGAGTTATTATTAGTAAACCAAGTACTTTCGGTTCTTTTTTTTTTAATCCTTATCAGAACTGTTTATTATTTGTCTAAACTATTCTTTTGTTTTTGTCGCTTAGGTGACGCTAAATAATGCTAACAGTTTACGTTTTTAAATTAGGCAAACGTGATTTAGGCAAACGTGATTTAGGCAAACGTGATTTAGAATAAAAACTTGTTCTATCTATTTAAAGAATTGTGGAATATTGTCACTGTTTCATTTGCTTAATCCCGAAAACCGTTTTTAAAAATCCAATTATATATTATATATAATATATATTATATATAATATATATATATACATACACACACACACACACACACACACACACATATATATATATATATATATATATATATATATAATATACAAGCGTGTTGGTAAATCCTCGCGGTGAGAAAAAAAAAACAGTTTGATTGTAAAAATATACTACCAAACATCAACCAGGGAGAAAAAATTTTTTGAAAAAAAGAAAAGACCAAGATATTCGTACCAACAAAAAATAATCTATTGGTACAATATTTGGCCAAAAGAAAAAACAATTTATATGTATATATATATATATGTATATAAGATATATATATATATTCATATAACCGCTAGGAGAAAGCTAATAAGTAAAAAGTGCTCGATACCTAAGTAGACCCAATAAGAGTCAGATTTTAGCCCTGAAGAGCTTTATGCAAAACTAATAGTAGGTTCGTCTGACTCATTAGATTATCTTTATATATATATATATATATATATATAATATATATATATATATATATATTATGAAATAGGAATTATTGGCAGCATCTTTTCATTCAAAGAAATTTGAAAATGATGGAACTATTTATTGTTTTGAATTTTTTATTTTTTATTTTTTATTTTTTAAATAATATTTTTGATGTTATCATCTTGAAATGCGTTAATGAGTTGTCCTAAAAAGTTACTATTGGTAAACCAAGTACTGTCGGTTCTTTTCTGAATCATTATCAAGACTGTTTATCATTTGTCTAAACTATCATTATCAAAACTTTTTATAACCAAGATATATATGGATATATAGATATATAAATGTGAAATAGGTATATTTGGGCAGCATCTTTTCATTCAAATAAATTTGAAAATAATGAAATCCTTATTGGTTTGAGATTGTTTCTTTTTTTCTTTGAAGTTTTCCAACAATTCTTTGATGTTATCATCTTGAAAGATGTTAATGAGTTATCCGAAAGAGCTATTATTAGTAAACCAAGTACTTTCGATTCTTTTTTAAAATCCTTATCAAAACTGTTTATTATTTGTCTAAACTATTGTTTTGTTTTTGTCGCTTAGGTGACGTTAAATAATGCTAACAGTTTACGTTTTAAATTTATCGAACGAGCTAAGCAAACGTGATTTAGAATAAAATTTTTTCTATCTATTCAAAGCCTTTATAAATATTGTCACAGGTTTCATAACTATATAGACTAGAAAAAAAGGCACCCTCCGGGCACAAGTATCTAATATTTTTTATAATTAAATATTATATTGAATTAGAAAGACCAATGAAATTAAATATGAACACCAAAAAGATTACACTTATCTTCACTTTATTTTAATTCATTTCAATAATGAATTATACATAGGATTGCTTTTAATAGGTTTGAAAATAAAACAATATTAGAAATCAATAACACCAATTATTTACTAAACAGTTTTGTTAAAACCAGTATGCAAATTAAATATGAACACAAAAAGATTACATTTATTTTCACTTTATTCTAATTGATAAAAGGTTCTTTTCTATTAAGATTACAAACAAAACAATGCACCCTCCAGGCACAAGTATTCAGGTCTTAGTATAATTAAATATGATATTGAATTAGAAAGACTAATGAAATTAAATACGAGCACAAAAAAGATTATTTTCACTTTATTCTAATTGATGTCAATATAAAATTATATTATTGCTTTTAATACGTTTGAAAATAAAACAATAATATTAAAAATCAATAACACCGAGTAATTATTTATTAAACACTGTTTTATTAAAACCCGTATGCGAATTATTAACACCACATACTATGTAAACATTTATTTCTTTATGATATATAATAATATCGCAAGATTTTAAACACATTAATACAATGGACTAATAGCACGGGCCTTTCGGGGCGTGTGTCTATTGACGAAATTAACAGCGTCGATCCCAGGGGGCTATCCCCCCAGGCAACACCTGCCCCTCGATTTAAAGGGACTGGGCTGGGTTTATTACCTAGCGCCTGAGGCGCCCCCCCCTCGAGGGGGAATGCCGACGGGATCGACGCATTTTTTGTGTCTACCACCCATGAGCTTCGGCTTGTGGGTAGGCCCACATAAAAATGTCCTTGTGTCACGCCCTCATAAGTGGGATGAGAGGCAAATACCCTTAATACAATGACTGTTTTGGGGCAAATTTATATCAGCTAGACCGTAATGGAGACATTGTTAATAAATAAGATGTTAATGCTAATTAAGATTAAATAATAACTATTTAATAACCATTTAGAATATAACGTAAATAACAATGTGACATTGGTAGCTACAGCCAGAAAGACACATAATCTCCATTATAATAAGATATATAGATATAAATATATATTATTGGATAATATAAACACTGGCATAGGAGTTGATATATGTGTGTGAATTTCGTGTTTATTAAATTCCCTATAGTTTTTGATAGTTTTAATATTAAGGCTGCTTAAATTTTTTCTATGAAGTTTGTATAATAATTATTTAGTAAAATTATATGTACTAGCAAAAGAAAACCCGCCCTCCGTGCGGTGTGAAAATTGATTTTTGAAAAATATTGCCTGAGGGGGTGGGTGTTAAAAATTCAATGCCAGAGGGTTTATATTATAAGTAAGTAAAATCATCAAATTTATTAAAGGAGTAAAAAAAAAATTGATATGGAAACTTAGTTTAGTTCTCCTCAAATTAAAATGTTGCGTGCATCTATTAATTATTAATTAAATAATTATTTTGAATATTTCATACAGAAATTTTACACAAAATCGTATTTAGTATTATCTGCGTTATTCGGACTATTGTCCCCATCTTCATTGTTATTTGTACAACGTTTCGGCCGATATACCCTCCGGCCTTCTTCAGGTATTTCTTGTTGGAATCGGGAACCTTCTCGGACTCGGGAACCTTCTTTTCGAACTCGGGAACTTTCTTGTCGTAATCGGGAGCCATCACGGAACTTTGAACCCGAGTCCGAGAATACCCGAGTCCGAGAAGGTTCCTGTCCGACAAGAAATACCCGAAGAAGGCCGGAGGGCATATCGGCCGAAACGTTGTACAAATAACAACGAAGATGGGGACAATAGTCCGAATAACGCAGATAATACTAATCTTCAAGCCTCATCTCAAACATTCAGAGAAATAAAATCGTATTTATTTTAGTTAACTTCTTGTTACTGAAAAAAGGAGGAGAGTAAAAAAAACAATTTTTAAAATTGATTACTTAAATTTTGATTGTATATAACACAGGGCTGTTCTTTATTCTATGTATTAACGATTTTGACAATGAATCATTAATAAAGTAAAAAGTAAAGTCGTCGGGGCGGCCTAAAGTCGGTATCAGCCAGTCAGCGAGGGTGGCTATCCCCTTTTCAATAGCGCTAGACCAAGGAGATTGTTTTAACATCTGAGGTGGAGCGCCACACCTACCATCAACTTCTTACTTTACCGCACAGATCCCGTGCTACTCATACGTTGAGTTGGCGAGGACCGGTAACGAACTAGGAACCTTGTGGTTTCTAGCCGAACGCTCTACCGACTGAGCTAACCCGAGAATTAAGCAATCATTGAAAATATTGTGATGTAAGCTGTGACGTAGTTTTGGTTACAGATAGAAAGACACCCAATCTCTATTATTAATAGAGATATGTGGTAGATTGTTATTAGGAAGTATTTTATTGGAAGTTGTAGATCGTTTTCTTTTATGAATCTTGAGAGCTTTAGATTTGGCAAGTTATATAAAAGATTTTGAGTAAAGAAGATGTAGAAAATAATTTTTTATGTAATCAAATCCATCATTTTAATATTTAGGTGTAAAAACATAAAGAACTCTAATAATTGTTCCTCTTTTTATTTTGTTATGATTTGAGTAGAAATTTATAAGGTTATTCTTATTAGTTGATTTGTGATGAACTTTGAACTCTTATTTATTATTGTTACTAGCGAGAATATTTGCTCTCTGGGCGTAAGTATTTAAGTTTTAATGTAAGTAAAGTAAAGTCGTCGGGGCGGCCTAATGTCGGTATCAGCCATGCAGCGAGGGAGTCTATCCCCTTTTCACTAGCGCTAGACCAAGGAGATTATCTTAGCGTTTGAGGTGGAGCTCCACACCTACCATCAGCTCCTTACTTTACTGCACAGATCCCCGTGCTACCCATACGCTGAGGTAATGAGGGCGGGTATCGAAATAGGAACCTTGTGGTTTCTAGTCAAACGCTCTAACGACTGAGCTAACCCGGCCATATTAAATTAGAAAGATTAACGAAATCAAATAAGAACGCAATTAAAAATATTACACTTATTTTAATTATATTCTAATAATATCAGAGATCAATGACACGAAGTAATTATTTGTTAAACCCGGTTTTGTTAAAACCAGTATGCAAATTAACCACACCATATATTATGTAAACCTTTATTTCTTAGTGATATATAAGACACATTACACGATTTTAAACGCACTAATAACCCGGCCATCGGGTCGGGGGTCCGGTGTGCTTCGGCCACTGGACCGGTTCTGTTTAATTAATAGCGTCGATCCCAGGGGGCTATACCCCAGGCAATACCTGCCCCCCCCTTGATTTAAAGGGGCAGGGCTGGGTTTATTGCCCAGCGCCTGAGGCGCTCCCCTTGAGGGGGAATTCCGACGGGATCGACGCAATTTTTCCCACTTACAACCCATGAGCTTCGGCTTGTGGGTGGGCCCACATAAAAATGTCCTTGTGTCACCACCTCATAAGTGGGATGAGAGGCAAATACCTTAATAACATGGACTGTTTTGAGGCAAATCGAACTCCGATTTTCATAGAGACATCGTTAATGAATAAGATTTATTCTCTGTATATTAATGATTTTGACTATAAATTAAATACACATTGATAAACTTACGCGATTCCGTAAGCAGTGACGTAGTTTCGGTTACAGACACAGACTCCAAATCTCCATTATAATAAAATTTATTAATAAGGCACCTTAAAAAGGCAAGGTTTTGTTGGTTTCTAGTTCAGAAGAGAAATCTATTGTGGTTCAATTTTATTTAGTCTGTCTATAATTTTTATCAACTCAAGTTTATTATATATACTAGCAAATATATGCACCCTCCGGGTGCAAGTATTTAAGTTTAAATGTAATAAAATATTAGATTAAATCAGAAAGGCTAATGAAACTAATTAAGACTTCAAATAAAAAGATTTGAAACAGAATGGGGTATAATCGGAAAATAGAACAACTGAAACTTACTCTTTCATCACTTCCGTTTTTCAATGCTAAATTTTCCTAATTTAACTATTTAGTTAAAATAGGAAGTAAAGAATAAAATTACTGTTATTTCTTCTTGTTAATGAATTTCTTTTAGGATTTATTGAAGAGATTTTTACTCATATTCATTAAGATAAAACCAAACAATTAGAAATCAATAATACCAAACACATTTTTATTAAAATCAGTTTTTTAAATATCAATATGCAAATTAGCTTTACGTTTACTCTGAAAACTGGTATTTTGTTGTATATATAAATACAATTGCATGTTATTAGTGTTTAGGTAAGGCCAACAGTATTAATAATGTCAAACAGTTTTATTATTAATTGAGGTTTAAATAGAAATAGAATCATGGAGAATGTGCCGTAAATAACTAAGGAATTGTGACTTGAGTAGTGATTTAGTTTCGGTTACAGACAGAAAAACACACAATCTCCATTATAATAACTAGCAAATATATGCACCCTCCGGGTGCAAGTATTTAAGTTTTAATGTAATAAAATATTGTATTAAATTAGAAAGGCTAATGAAACTAAATAAGAAACAGATAAAAAGATTTGAACAGAGGGGGTATAATAAAAGATTTGAAACAGAGGGAGTAAATAAAAAATAGAACAACTGAAACTTAATCTTCCATCACTCTCGTCTTTCATTGTTATTTTTTCTAAGTATTTAGTTATAAAGAGGAAGTAAATAATAAATGACAGTTATTTTATCTTGTTAATGGATTTCATTTAAGATTCATTGAAGAGATTTTTTTATATTCATTAAAAAAACCAAACAGTTAGAAATCAATAATACTAAGCACATATTTATTAAATTCGATTTTTTAATATTAATATGCAAATTAGCCTTCCCTTTCACACTGTAAACCGCTATTTTGTTGTATATATAAATATAATTGCATGTTATTAGTATGTAGACATAGTTAACAGTATTAATAATGTCAGACAATTTTATTAATAATTGAGGTTTAGATAAAAATAAAATCATGGAGAATGTGATGTCAATAAGTAAGAGAATTGTGACTTGAGTAGTAATATAGTTTTCGGTTACAGACAGAAAAACACAATCTCCATTATAATAAGATATATAATATATATATATATATAATAATATATATATATAAGTTAATAATGGTATGTAATGTTGAAATGAAAAATAAAGTCTTAGTCTTTAAAAAGTCTTAAAAAAGACCTTGTGTTAATCCGACCTGGTGAGGAGTAAAAAAATATCGTTTTTAGTCCCAGGTCTTTTTTTACACCTTTCTACTTATTTTTCAAATTTTATTTTGTTTTATTTTTTTTAATCTTATTTTTTAAGTCTATTTTTATCGATAATTATTAATTATCGATTATTATTATTTAGTTCTTAACATTGGTAAGGGTTCCTTCAAGTTTCTTCATGTCATAGACTCTGATTTTTCTTTGCAGATAAAAACCAACCAATCCAAGATAGAATGGGAAAATACGGATTCTCTAAAACCAGGATTAGCCGATGTCTTTTCTTCAGACACAAAAGCAATCTTCCCGGTCTTGCACTAGGGAAAAGGAGATAGACTCCTTCGCTGTTCGACTGATACCGACAGTCGGTAACTCTACTGATTAGTTGTTGATATGCCAGAACTATGAATATTTATCTGGTGCTAATGCTTTAAAATCGGGATTAACTGATGGTAGGTGTGGCGCTCCATTTCAGACGCGAAAACAATCTTGCCTGTGACGCACCACTTCAGACGCAGTAATAATCTCCCTATATAAAGAGTATTTTAAATAATCAACAAATCATGAATATGAACAAGATAAACGAAATTGAGAACTGAAACGGAACGAATAAAATATTTCAAATACTTAGAAATCATTTAAAATATCTAAAAAATCGCTGATATTAATTAAATTGACGAACGGAACGACTGAAACGAAACGAAATAATAAAAATATTGTTGACAATCAAAAAATAAAGAACGGGCAAAAAACAACAAAAAACAGGTGAATAAAAACGGAACGAATAACGTTTTCTGAGAAGGGATTTGAAATATCTAAAAAAAATCGGAGATATAAATAAAATTAACGAACTAATCAACTGAAACGAAACGAAATAAAAAAATTAACAAAATTATTGCTGACAACACTTGCTGACAATTAAAAAATAAAACTAAATAAATAAATAAAAAGAAAGAAAGGGACTGGAGAACAGAAACAGAAGAATAAAGTATACTAAATATTGAAAAGGTATTTGAAATTGTTTTTAAAAAAATCACTGATATTGCTAAAATTAACGAACTGGAGAACGGAAACGAAACGAACAAAATTTTTTTTTTTAATGCTGATACCTCTTGGTTGGTAACAATAAAAAAAAAGAAGATCTAGCAAGACCCAAAAATGTCTGGAGAAATGAAACAGAAAGAATCAAAAAGGGTATTTAAAATACGTTCAAGGGTAAACATAAACGAAATTTGAAAAGAGAACCGGAACAAATAAAGTATTTTAAATACTTAAAAGAAGGCATTTGAAATAATAAAAAAATCGCTGATATTAATAAAATAAGGAACTAGAGAACGGAAACGAAACGAATAAAAAATTGCTAACATATCTGGTTTGGTAACAAAAAAAAAAAAAGAAAAGAAAAGAAAAAAAGGACTAACAAAACAAAACAAAAATGTCTTGGAGAACTGAAACGAAAAGAATTTAAAAAGATATTTAAAATACCTTTAAAAGTATTTTAAGTGATTGACAATCAACGAGTATGAACTAAATAAACGAAATTGAGAACAGAAACGGAACGAATAAAGTATTTTAAATACTTAAAAGTTATTTGAAATCACTAAAAAATCGCTGATATTAATAAAATAACGAACTGGAGAACTGAAAGGAAACGAATTTAAAAAATTAACAAAAATATTGATAAGAACTCTTGCTTACAATTAACAAAAAAACCCCAAAAAGCAACTAACAAAACAAAAAACAACAACAAAAAAAACAAAAAAAACAGGCAAAAACAAAAAGCGATTTTTGCGAGCCAAGAAAAGGGTGTCTATGTGGACATATTTTATATTTTCATATAGTTTTACAATACAAAAAACCCCCAAAAAACTAACTAAAACAAACAAAATGACTAGAGAACAAAAACAGAAGAATAAAGTATACTAAATATTGAAAAGTCATTTGAAATAGGTATTTAAAAAAAATCGTGGATATTAATAAAATTAACAGAAACGAAACGAACAAAAAATTAACAAAACAAAAAAAATTGCTGACACCTATGGTTTGGTAACAATCCAAAAAAAGAGAGAGAGAGAAAAAAAAGAAAGAACTAACAAAACCAAAAAAATGTCTGGAGAACTGAACCGGAACGAATTTAAGAAGATATTTAAAATACATCCAAAAGTATTTTAATTGACTGACAATCAACGAATAGGAACAACATAAACGAAATTGAGAACAAAAACGGAACGAATAAATAGTATTTCAAATACTTAAAAGGCATTTGGAATAACTAAAGAAATCGTATATATCAATAAGATAACGAACTGGAGAACTGAAACGAAACGAATTAAATAAATAACTAAAATATTACTGATAACTCTTGCTTACAATTTAAAAAAAAAAAGAGCTGGCAAAAAAAAACAAAAAAGGCGATTTTTGCGAACCAAGAAAAAAAAACAAAATTAATTTAGTGAACCTTCTTTTTTATAAAATATTTAATTTTCTCCCGTTGTACCCGTAATAACACTCATCAAGGACAACACTAAAATCTTATTTAAAAATAACAATAAAAAACGCCATCAAATTCTGGACACAATTTGCATAATACATATGTATATATTAAATTCCCTGTTTTTTATTTAAGAAATGCGAACTGTCGTTACTAAAAGTTTCACATAACTGATTTCTCACGCATTTAAAGCCCAAAGCAAAGGAAAGATATGAGAATCTGCTTAAGACTATTTCATTATTCATTATTTGCTGTGATTTGAAGCTCGTTACCATACCCACAAACCATTCAATGTTGTACAGTTTAGAATACACAAATTCCGAGATGCATAAGGATGGTTCGCCCCTAACCGCCGTCATTGGCTCGACGGGTATCAATACAGAAAATGGGAGTACATTACATACGGGTAGCGATTCCACTCCGACAGAATGTGCTAATCGAACGGCGGGTTGTGAGGAAGGGGGCCCAGAGAATGAATGGATCTGGGGTTCGAACTGTCTCCATCCATATGCAGACCCACCGAACCGTTCACAAACATCAGGCCACCAAGGTCACCAGGAAGTGCTCGGGACGTCCAACAACGGCTATCTACCTTCTCATTATCATCATCATCATCACCATCATCACTTAGCCCATCCCTCAGCATCCCCATCATCAGGTCTCTACGTACACAATCATCATCATCACCATCCGAACAACAGCCATCACCACCATCATCAACAACATACGCAACAACAACAACAGCAGCAACAGCAGCAGCAACACAACAACAACAGCAACAACAAGCACATCGTCTTAGTAATCAGAAGTACCCGCACCCGGGATCGAAACTGGACGAGCGATCGTCGCACCACCACCCTGCGCTGTCCCTATCGGTCGGCTACAACGCCGCTGCCGTCGCTGCTGCCGCGGCCATTGCGGCCGCTGCCGCCGTCAGTTCTGGTGGACCCGGCGTGACGTTGACCGGCGGCAAGCCGAAGCGTCGACGGATACCGACGGTGGCGCAGCGTCGCGCCGCCAATATCCGCGAGCGACGCCGCATGTTCAACCTGAACGAGGCGTTCGACACGCTGCGCAAGCGCGTGCCGACGTTCGCCTACGAGAAGCGCCTCTCGCGCATCGAGACGCTACGCCTGGCCATCACGTACATTTCGTTCATGACGGACGTCATCAGTGGCAAGGAGCCGGCCAACATCAAGCTGCACGGCACCAAAACGTTCACGTGGGAGGCGTTGCACGCGCTGCCGCCCGAGCTGAACCTGCACGGCAAGGGTCCGAATTCGCGTTAAGGTTGGTCTCGCACTACCACCCAAAGGCAACCATTCCACATTGAAGTGGGGGCTAAATTGGCTGTTTATCGACATTTGGAGTGAACGTTGCTAATTTGCTAAAAAGTTTATATAACACGCAACGGGTACATGTTTACGGGTCAGAAATTGACCAGGAATCCATTTATAACCCCTAAATGGTCCTCTACCGAGAAAAAATTAATATTTATTAGACCTTTGACAAATACACGTTCATGGGCCGAAATTTCAACAGGAATTCATTTATGACCTTTAAATAGCCCTATGTTGGAAAGAATTTAATATTTATTAGACTTATGACAAATACATGTTTATGGGCCTGAATTTCAACAAGAAGGCCGGAGAGCACATCGGCCGAAACGTGGTGTATATACCAATGAAGATAAGGACAAAATAGAAAAATAATGATATGAAACAGCAGTGCATATAAAACTTGATTTTGTAAAATCATTATTAATTATTTTAAGAAAAGAAAACGTACAAAAAAAAAACAAAAAAACAAAAACAAAACAGACTAAAGGTTGTTCGCGCCAAAAGAATACACCCACAAAAAACAATACCCCCCCCCCGGAAAACAAAGAAAGAAAAGAGTTTTAAAAAAGAGAATGAAAAAGAGTGAAAAAGTAAAGAAAGTGAAAAAGGAAAATGAAAATAAAAATAATGAAAAAATAAAAAGAAGGAACAAAGAATGAAAAGAACGAAAAAATGAATGAAAAAGTAGTAAAAAGAAATAAAACAAACATTTGAAAAAGAAAAAGAAAAGAATGAAAAAAAAAAGAGAATGAAAAAGAACGAATAAAATGAATGAAAAAGTAAAAGAAATAAAAACAAACATTTGAAAAAGAAAAAGAAAAGAATGAAAAAAAAAGAAAAGAAATGAAAAAAACGAAAAAATGGATGAAAAAGTTGTAAAAAGAAATAAAAAGAAACATTTGAAAAGAAAAAGAAAAGAATGAAAAAAAAGAGAATAAAAAAGAACGAAAAAAATGAATGAAAAGTAGTAAAAAGAAATAAAAAACAAAAATTTGAAAAAGAAAAAGAAAGAATGAAAAGAGAAAAGAGAAAGAAAAGAACGAATAAAATGAATGAAAAAGTAGTAAAAAGAAATAAAAAAACAAAAATTTGAAAAGAAACAAAAAAGAATGAAAAAGAAAAGAGAAATGAAAAAGAGTGAAAAAAAAAGATGAGAATGAAAAAGAAACCACAAATTTGAAAATAATGAAAATAAAAAGCAGGAACAAAGAAGGAAAAAGAAGGAAAAAACGAATGAAAAAGAAATGAAACAAAAAGTTGAAAAAGAAATAAAAAGAATGAAAAGAAAGAACAATGAAAAAGAAAAAAAAGAATGAGAATGAAGTAAAAAGAATAAAAACATAAAAAAGAATGAAAAAAAAAAAAATGAAGAAAAATAAAGCAAGATCAAAATAACCAATGAAAATATGTTTATATAATATATATATAATATATATATATATATATATTATATATATTATATATATATAATCAATCTTTTAAAAATGAACAAAATAATTTTCTTCCAAATCAAACATATCAGGATTCTATTGTTTCTAATGGAAATTTATACAATAAAAACCGATATTATTAGGTATTATCTGTTACCAAACTCTTCAAAACTGAGAAAGAAAAGGAATGAAAATGAAATTAAAAGAATGAAAAAACTCTTAAAAAGAATGAAAAAAAAAAAGAAAACTGTACCAAGAAGGTAAGAACCAATGAAAAAGGTACACACACACACACACACACATACACACACACACACATACACACACACACATATATATATATATATATATTATATATATATATATATATATATATATAAAGATAAATCTAATGAGTCAGACGAAACTACAAAGAGTTTCGCTTAATGCTCTTCAGGGCTAAAATCTGACTTAGCTGATTTTAGCCCTGAAGAGCATTAAGCGAAACTTTTAGTAGGTTCGTCTGCCTCATTAGATTTATCTTTATTATTTGGTCTACTTAGGTGTTGAGCACTTTTTACTTATTAGCTTTAGTCTCCTGGCGGTTTTGTATGAATATATATATATATATATATATATATATATATATATATATATTATATATATATATATGGATAAATATGTTTTTTTCTTTTGGCCAAAATATTGTACTAATAGATTATTTTTGTTGGTACGATTATCTTGGTCTTTTCTTTTGTCCAAATTTTTTTTTCTTCCCGGTTGATGTTTGGTAGTATATTTTACAATCAAACTATTTACTGTTTTTTTTCTCACCGCAGGATTTACCAATAAGTTTGGTATATTATATATATATATATATATATATATATATATATATATATATATATATATATATATATGAGAAGTAAATACACAAGCGATGTGTTTTGATATGGCTTTTTAGCCGACAAATTTATATATATATATATATATGAAAAAGTGGAAATAAATCCGACAACATATGATTTTTTTTAAATAAAAAAACACAAGTTTAATTGACGAGTGATGTTTGATACGCCGACGCTGCAGAGTTTTGCTTTGTTTAACAAACCATCGTTAGGGCCATCGTTTGTTTAAAGAAAAATAAATTATTATTGAACAAAAGTCTGCGATCCTCTGCTTTTGGTATGTGGTGGCTTTTGTTAATATTCAAATATGTAAAAAAAAAAGGACATACTCTAATACGCTGAGTAACGTTGGCGTCCCCATTTAAACTGCGTAATGTTTTTTACCCTAAAATTGTAGGAAACGATTATAGTGAATGGAAAAAAAAACAAAACAAAACAAAACAAAACAAATGAAGGTGCTGACGAAGGTTTGTTAAACAAACCGAAACACTGCAGCGTCGGCTTATTAAACATCACTCGTCAATGAAACTTGTGTTTTTTTCATTTTTCATAAAATTACACACACACACACACACAACACACACACACACACACACACATATATATATATATATAATATAAATATATGAAATAAAAGGAAATTAATCCGACAGTGTGAATTTGATATATTGAAAAAAACAAACAAATGTTTACAAATGCTTGGGATCATCAGGAGAGAATGTGCACCGTTTCGGGGCCTTCCTCTCAACGGTTTTAACTGCACATCATTGTGAGGGGGGGTCGATGTGCAGTTAAAACCGTTGAGAGGAAGGCCCGAAACGGTGCACATTCTCTCCTGATGATCCTAAGCATTTGTAAACATCATTTGTTTTTTCAATATATATATATATATATATATATATATATATATATATATATATATATATATATATAAGATAAATGTATGTAAAGATAGATGTATGAGGAGTGGAGGATTTGAATAAATCCGACAAAATGTGGTTGAGAGTAGAGGAAAGTGTGGATAAAATAACACAGACAGCATAAATTCAATTGATATTTCGCCTCATTTTGAATGAAGCTGACCCCACAGAAAAATTTAAAAAATCCCTACACACACACCTCAACCAACTTTCCCTCAGCCCCCACCCATTCACCTTTTCACCATGAAAGCGAATGTACAAGTACTTATGTTCAATAAAAGCTCCGAAGAAGCTTCATTCAAAATGAGGCGAAATATCAATTGAATTTATGCTGTCTGTGCTGTTTTATCCACACTTTCCGCTATTCTCAACCACAGATAAACGTATGTATAAAGATAAATGTATGTATAAAGACAATATTTCTTTTTCTCGTTTAAATGAATTTTTAAAAATACTGTCACCTTTGTTTTGTCTTTTTTTTAATTGTTTTTTTTTTTTTACATTGTATATTGTTGTCACTTTTCAGGTTTAATTTAGTTTGGCACATACAAAAAAAGACAGAGAAATCAGAGAGAATCGAACTCACAACCAATTATTTACTAAATATTAGACCAAATTTAAAAAGAACGCTGAAATGGAATAAGGACATTTTCTTTAATACTTTCTCGATTTTTAAAATTAAATTTTTTTTTTATTTTGAAAAAATAAAAATAAAAATTAACTGCTGAAGAAAGTTCAGGTAAACACAATTGAAACGAGATAACGCCCTCCAAATCACCCTGTCTCTCCTTTTTCCAAAACAAATTACCTACCAATACCAAACTGCCATCAATACCCTACATACAAAAAAAAAATCAAATATTCAATTTACCTACGACTATCTACAATTTAAGAAATATCCAATTTACTCTTAGTTAAAATATAACATCCCCAATAATCCCCTTTAGTAAATAATTTTCTAAATATTTTTAACACACAATCAACCTTCCAATAAAAATCTATTAGCTACAAAAAAATAAAAATAAATAAATAAATAAATAAATAAATAAAAAATAAAAAATTCATCTTTCTTAAACGGCAATATAACAATTAGTATAAAATCACCCGGTTGAATAACGCTTACAGTATCAATTCTAACACGACTGGTAAGTCATTTGTATTTTTAAACATTAGTATAGTTTAAATACTTACACTCACATATCCATGCTTAAAAATCCCAGTATTTTTATTTTTTAAATGTTATCTATCTATCTATCTATCTATCTATCTATCTATGATTCTGTTCTTATCTATCTATGATTCTGTTCTTATCTATCTATCTATCTATCTATCTATCTATGATTCTGTTCTTATCTATCTATGATTCTGTTCTTATCTATCTATCTATCTATCTATCTATCTATCTATGATTCTGTTCTTATCTATCTATGATTCTGTTCTTATCTATCTATCTATCTATCTATCTATGATTCTGTTTCTATCTATCTATGATTCTGTTCTTATCTATCTATCTATCTATCTATCTATGATTCTGTTCTTATCTATTTATCTATCTATCTATCTATCTATCTATCAATGATTCTGTTTTTATCTAACTATCTATCAATGATTCTGTTCTCATCTATCTATCTATCTATCTATCTATCTATCAATGATTCTGTTCTTATCTATCTATCTATCTATCTATCTATCTATGATTCTGTTCTTATCTATCTATCTATTTATCTATCTATCTATGAGTCTGTTCTTATCTATCTATCTATCTATCTATCTATCTATCTATCTATCTATGATTCTGTTCGTATCTATCTATCTATCTATCTATCTATCTATCTATCTATCTATCTATCTTCTTATATAACTTATAGTATCGAAGACATGATGTCAACGGTACTTAGTAACTGACAGTTTTTCGTCTATGCGATTTTCAAACCTAACTTATATATACATGCTATATCAATGATATTGAGCACTCTTTACATATTAATATACCAAACAATATAATCAACAATAATACTAATATATATATATAGCAGTCTCGTCTCGTCCAGGATTTGAACTCGTGTCATCCGGTCCATGTCCTTCGACGACAACAATTACACCACGGGTACCTCCATAATTTGTACAA
>JALAJA010000079.1:256636-266636 GCA_023376005.1 Doryteuthis pealeii
AGCACATATTTCTCCCAAAAATTGTCGGCAAAAAAGCTCATTCCAAAATATACCTTTGTTTTACAACTTATCATAATATTATTATATATATATTATATATATATTGTGTGTGTGGTGTGTTGTGTGTGTGGAGAAAAGTAGACAAACACGGAATGTTATGGAAACTGGATGTTTATTGTCGACGATGCAGCGTTTCGGTCATTTAGTTTTCAGTAGGGGCAGGGGTGGCTGGGGGCAGCCACCCCTGCTGACAACCTACTGTTTTTCACCATTCTGAAAATTTCCTTCATTGAAGTAAGAACTGGGCTTTGGTCCTGATGATGGTCTAAATGACCGAAACGTTGCATCGTCGACAATAAACATCCAGTTTCCATAACATCCCGTGTTTTTTCTACTTTTCTCCACATATTGTCGGATTAACCTCTTCACATTTCTCCATATATATATATATATATATATATATATATTTATATGTGTGTGTGTGTGTGTGTGTGTGTGTGTGTGTGTGCGCGCGCGGCGTGTGCGTGTGCAGAGAGAGAGAGAGAGAGAGAGAGAGAGAGAGAGAGAGAGAGAGAGAGAGAGAGGGGGGGAGAGTCGGAAAACAATACACCCAATGGCCTCAGCTTTTTTTTTTTTTTACCTATGGTCCACTTTGATTTTACTCTGGATGTCCACCAGAGTAAAATAGGGACCAAATGGCCCCATTGCATTTCCATGTTTAAAAAATCCTATGGTATCTTTATAATTAAATATGTTTTTGCTTGCCTTGACCAAATAAAAATGTTATATGTCTCTTATACTTATCGGTATTCTATCCTTATTCTAATATGTGAATAAACTCGCTCGGGTTTCTTATCTAGACTCATAGTCCATTACTTTACTGAATTCGATCTCTTATATGTGCCTCATATTACTGATACCTGAGGCTGTAAAATACGCCGACTGTACCTCTGCAGAGGAATAAGACCCCCTCTCCCAATGGGGCTAAGACGTGACCAGCCAATTGATCGGAAGAGCCTCACTGACCGCCTGTCAAACCTAAGTAAGCGCCTAAGTGACTGTTGTCCTCATCTTTATTGTTATATACACAACATTTCGGCCGATGTGCTCTCCGGCCTTCTACAGGTTTTTCTTGTCGAACTCGAGAATTTTCTCGAACATGGGAACATTCTCTTTGGACTCGGGAACTTTCCTGTCGAAGTCGGGAGCTTTCATGTTTTAATAGTAATTCAGACCCCCCCCCCAAAAAAGTTTACATTTAAAATTGTTTTATTTTTTATTACTTTAATAAATTTGATGATTTTACTTACTTATGATACAAACCCCTGCCATTGAATTTTTAACTCTTAACACCTCAGACAATATCTTTGAAAAATGAATTTTTACACCGTTCGGAGGTTGATTTTTTGCTTTTGATGATATTCAAAATTGAATAACAATGTAGTTTTATTGAGTAAGTACAACAAAAACATATAATTCTATTTATGCGATATCAAAAGAAGACATAAAATTCTCATTATATCAACACTCTACCGATATATAAAGGTTTCTTTAAAAAGTTTATTCAACCACAGGAAAAAATTACAATTTACGAATTCTTTTAACATAGTATTTCTTTATATATACATATCTTTATATATATATATATATATATATATATATATATATATATATATATATATATATATACATATATATATATATATATAAATAAATAAATGCATATATATATATATAAATATATATATTTATATATAAATATATATATATGATATATGTATGTATATACATAAATAAATAAATAAATATATATGTATATATATATATGTATATATATGTATATGTATATATATATAAATATATATATATATATATATGTATATATATATGTATAAATATATATATATATATAATATTATATATATGTATATATATGTATATATATGTATATAATATAAATATAATATGTATGTATATATATATATATATTATTTTTTTATTTATATATATATATTTATTTATTCTTATATATATATATTTATATATATATATAAATATATATATATATACGAATAAATAATATATATATGTATAAATAAATAAATAATATATATTATATATATATATATATATATATATATAAATAAATGAATAAATATATATGTATATATATGTATATATGTAGAAATGTGAGGAGGTTAATCCGACAGTATGTGGAGAAAGTAGACAAACACGGGATGTTGTGGAAACTTGATGTTTATTGTCGACGGTGCAACGTTTCGGTCTCTTATTAGACCATCTTCAGGACTTGAATATAGTTCTTACTCCAATGATGGAAATTCTCAAAATGCTGAAAACGGAAGGTCGTCAGTAGGGGAAAGTGTAGTTGGGGGTGGTTAGTGGATTCTTCTTCTCTCTGGAATGGGGATATATAAATAAATATATAATATATATATAAATATATATATATATAAATAATATATATAATTATATATATATATATATATATATAATAAATAAATATATATATATATATAAATATATAATATATATATTATATATATATATATATATATATATATATATATATATATATATATACGCGGCTTTTCAGATAGAAATCTTTTGCTCTTTTCCACCGACCTACACTATTGACTAATAAAATTTTATTCATAATTAAATGATCATGGTGTTTTATTCATCGTGTTTAACAAAACATGTAATTCTATTTAAACGATGCAAGAAGCGTCCATAAAGTACTCCATTGTGTGTGTATGTGCCTGTGTGCATAGTAATAGGATTGGGGTACTTACTACTCACATAAATCCCCAATACAACCTGGTGCTTGGGTGCACGGGCTGGGGCGTCTAAAGAGGCTTGCCTCTCGCGAAGTGACTCAATACTGCCTAAGACAGCACCCTGCAGCAGCTCGACGGTCCAGTCGTCCCGGACTTCCTATTGCCACTGGACCAACTGCCGGACTGCCAAGACAGTGGACTGGAGTCTGTGCAACCTCTTTGCACTTTAAATATTTTACTTCATGTTGAATGGGGTCATCATCGTCTGCGTTATGTGATAGACAGATAGTAACCTTTGTCTGGTCTTTTTAGCAGTTCTCTGATTGGTTGGCTCGATCGTGAGAACAGGTGAGTGATTCAGAGTGAATTAGGCGATCACTTATTAATTTGTAAAGCAAGTGTAAATTCAAACATTTGAATTCAAACGTTGACTAGTACTTCGTAAGAACAAAAGTCATGGAAAATAACCAGTAATATAATAGACAGGTAGTAACCTTTAGCAGACCTTTTAGCAGTGCTCTGATTAGTTGGCTCGATCGTGAGAACGGGTGAGAGATTCAGAGTGAATAAGGCAGTCACTAATTAATTTTGTAAAGCAATTGTAGAATTTGAAATATTTGAATTTAAATGTTGAATGGTAATTCGCAATAAGAAGAATCATGGAAAATAACCAGTAAGGTGATAAACGGGTAGTAACCTTTGACTAACCTTTTTAGCAGTTCTCTGATTGGTAAGAGATTCAGAGTGAATTAGGCAATCACTTATTAATTTTGTAAATCAAATTTTAAAACACTTGAATTCAAAAGTTGACAAGTAATTCGTAAGAAGAAAAGTAATGTAAAATAACTAGTGATATGATAGACAGGCAGTAACCTTTTACTGACCTTTATAGAAGTTTTATGTTTGGATGTTTCAATCGAGTACGGGTTATTTAAAGATTCAGGTTAAGCTCGATGATAGATTGAGTCAGAGGCTGTTGAATGTTTTTGGTGTATAAGGTGTGCTGCAATACACCACTTAAATTTATAGACTAAGTGAGGTCACGTTGTTTAAACCTCAGCCAATCAACATCCCGAATACGTGGTTAGTTAACTACTTAATCGGCTGATATTGACAGATGTCCATTTGCAATCATTGACGAAAGACCTGCAAGACTGAGGAGCACCAAAGAACAGCCAAAGGATTCTTCACTAAGGATCGTGCTCTGCTTAACACAAAGGATCTCCGCTGGACAATCGCTCTTGCTTGAAGCCTAAAGGATTGCCACAAAAATCGTAACAGGCTAATACTAATAATTGGTACGATTGTTATATGAGTTCCAGTATTCCGATCTAAAACTGTTACATAATGAATAGGTCACCGATCTAAATGAAATTTAAACCATATTACAGTAATGTAACCAGTAATGTGATAGATAGGTAGTAACCTTTGACTGGTCTTTGTTGCAGTTCTCTGATTGGTTGGTTCGATTGTAAGAACAAGTGAGAGATTCAGAGTGAATAAGGCAATCGATAATTAATTTTGTAAAGCAAGTGTAGAATTTTAAAAATTTGAATTCAAAAGTTTACTAGTAATTCGTGAGAAGAAAAGTCATGGAAAATAACCAGTTATATGATAGACAGCTAGTAATTTAGCTGACCTTTTTAACAGTTCTCTGTTTGGCTAGTTCAATTGTGAGAACGGGTTAGAGATTCAGAGTGAATAAGGCGATCGCTTAGTAATTTTATAAAGCAATTGTAGGATTTAAAATATTTAAAAATTGAATGGTAAAAGTAAGAAGAGTCATGGAAAATAACCAGTAAGGTGATAAACAAGTAGTAACCTTAGACTGGTCTTTTTAAATACCGGGGCGAATCACCGGTTGTTCGTGGCAGTATAAGCAACAGTGTTCACACGAGAAGACCAGAATAAATTTATTAAGTATATTTTTCGTACATGTAAAACAGATATCATCATCATCATCATGTCGTGCAGACTGCACGGATATCCATGACAATCTCTCGCCAGCCTTCCCTATCATTCATTGCACCTGCGAGTTCTTCCTCGCTGCAGCCAGCATCTTTACATAGCTGGTCAATGTAGGTCCTTGCTGGACGTCCCACACTAGCATGTCCATCTGTTGGCTTCCACAGGAGAACATCGCTTATGAGTTCGTCCTTGCTTCTCCAGCAGTGTCCTGCATGTCTAGTCCGTCTCACTCGGATGCTCTGTGAGATGGGGGGCAGGTGTCCATACAGCTGTTCCCTAGTGGGGTGCTGTTTCCACGACTTGTTCAATACTGCACGCAACATTCTTGTGCAGGTCCCATCTAGCTTACTCTCAAGGCGCCTCGTCAGAGTCCAGGTGGTGCAGCCATACAGCAGTACTGATATGACTACAGCCTGGAAGAAATGTCGCTTCAGCTTGTCAGTAAGATCAGATTTCCATATGCCTGACAGTTTTGTTTGTGGCCAGCCATGCCTTTCCTATTCGTGCATTAATATCGTCATCTGTGGATGAGATATTACTACCTAGGTATGTGAATTGTTCTACAGGCTTAAGGGGGAGTGAAACTAATTACACTTTTTCGTTCAGTGCACATTCTTTATTTGTTCTAGAAGATGTATAGATGAAAAAAGATAATTAGGATTTCCAACTCAGGAGAAACCAACATTGAATTATCCATGAGAAAAAAAATGCCTTCTAAATTCAACCACATTACACACAGTGTTTGAACTTTGGATTCAGTAATAGACAGATAAAAGGTATTTATTTGTCTCATACCCCACCTGTATGGACTGGGCACAAGGCTCCGTTTTAACGTGGGCTAGACAGATAAAAGGTAAGTCGAATGGAAAATAGCCGGAATTCTTTCTGTGAATATTTTCTTTTCTTTTCTTTTCTTTTCTAAACAGTAAAAATGTATGAGTACAATGATATGAAGTGGGTATATCTTATTATAATGGAGATTGTGGGTTTGTATATCTGTAACCGAAACTATATAACTATACAATTCACAATTCCCTTTGTTATTTACATCACATTCTCGATGATTTTATTTTTATTTAAACCTCAATTATTAATAAAATTGTTTTACATCATTAAGACTGTTGACCATATCTACATACTAATAAAATGCAATTGTATTTATATATACAACAAAATAGCGGATTACATTGTGTACGGGAAGGCTAATTTGCATATGGATCTAAAAAAATATTGATTTTAATAAATATATGCTTAGTATTATTGATTTCTAACTGTTTGGTTTTATCTTAATGAATATGAGCAAAAATCTCGGGGATAAATCTTAAAAGAAATCCATTAATTGAAAGAAATAACTGTAATATTATTCTTTACTTCCTATTTTAACTAAATAGTTAAATTAGGAAAATTTACCAATGAAAGACGGGAGGAATGGAAAATGATGGAAGAGTTAGTTTCAAAGTTGTTCTATTTTTCAATCATACCTCCTCTGTTCCAAATTTTTTTCTGCATTCTTATTCAGTTTCATTAGCCTTTCTAATTTAATATCATATTTTATTATATTAAAACTTAAATACTTGCACCCGGAGGGTGCATATATTTGCTAGTAACAGTAATGTAAATTTCTAGCTTTTAATTTAAATTCACAGACAGAAAATAAGGATACTATTTGTTGGAATTTTTTTAGATGAGGCT
This sequence comes from Doryteuthis pealeii, assembly GCA_023376005.1. NCBI lineage: Eukaryota > Metazoa > Mollusca > Cephalopoda > Myopsida > Loliginidae > Doryteuthis > Doryteuthis pealeii. Next base: position 263,095 of record JALAJA010000079.1, read on the forward strand.
TGATAATTTGTATTATTTGGATTTTTCTGACTATTGTTCTCATCTTTATTGTTATATGCACAACATTTCAGTCGATGTGCCCTCCAGCCGTCTCCAGGAGTTTTTTTGTTGAACTCAAGAACATTGACGTCAGTATTTACATCACGACATTCCTCTTGGGACCATCTCTTTTAAAAAGTCCCGCTTACACAAAGAAAAGAAAAGAAAAGAAAAAAAGAAAAAGAAAAGAAGAAAAAAGTTCAATGTCTGTTTAATGCTGCGACTTTGGCGAATTTACACAAGCCCCTTTTGTTTCCCAATGATACTTGCATCGAAAGAATAAAGTTTGAAATATTTTGGCTTTGGGTTAACCTTGCTTCCATTCAGAAAATTTCCATTTTTGGTAAATGCAGCGGATTTGTCTCGTCAAGGCCTAAGACACTTCGATTTCACTTACCCGTAACGCGGTCTTCACCAGGTAAAAATTCCCATATTTGTTAAACGAAGCCACTTTTGCCCGTTTAATTGGTTGGCTCGATTGTAAGAACAGGTAAGAGATTCAGAGTGAATTAGGGAATCACTAATTAATTTTGTAAAGCAATTGTAGAATTTCAAACATTTGAATTCAAAATTTGACAGGTAATTCGTAAAAAGAAAAGTCACGGAAAATAATCGATAAAGATGAATTTTGATGGTAAAGTCGACATTTAGACGTTTCGGTTTATGTTAAACCTTCGTCATGACACTTCAAAATAAGGCTTATGAGCCTTTTCTCTAAATGCCAGTGTTTAATAATTTCTGAATATGAAACTAAAAAGTAAAAAGATCTAAACGATCCTCTGCACTGTTGTGTCCCGGTTTTTAGGTCTGAAGAATCGTGGTTTGTGTTCTGCACATATTCTACACGATTTTATCAATATTTTTACATCGTCCGTGGAATATGGTAGATTTCTAGACCGTACCACATGTGTCATCCTTGTTATGCCTGGGTGGCACAGTTCATTGTGTAAGATACGAAGCTCATGTTGTATACCCTTTCTTTACTTCTATTATCCTCCCGCTCATCTTTGGTATCTTACGTTCTTCTTCTAGCGTCTGGACTTCGTCTTGCTGGTTGGTCGTCCCTGATTCAGTTCTTCTTCTAGGTCAGTTTTATTGCCAAGACATTCATCAACCACAAAACCATATTATTTATTTAAACCTTTATTTACTTAACTAAACATATATCTCTAACTAACATAGCGAGCGTGTACAGGTGAGGTCCAGCTAAGGCAGAAACATCTTCTCTGCCTGACGTCCAAGCTGAAACTGTGAGCCGACGAGGTCGCACGTGACTTCACGTATTTCGCGGGTTTTCTGTAATATTCCATGGAAAGTCCCGCCCGTCATATGAAAAGGGGCCATCCCTTCAGAAATACAGGGGGTTGACAATAATCTATGCATAGATTATGTAACACTCATTCGTGTTTAGTATCGGGTTACATACCCTCGATAGTGTGTCAATTGTCTCATTCTCTTTACCAGGTCGGTAGATCACATCAAAAGAAAAACAGGAGAGTTCTATTTTTGTTGGAATATTTTGCAATATAAGGTATGCTCTAATTCCCCACCTGGATTTATAGACTAGGCGAGGTTATGTGGTCTATTCCTTAGCCAATCACTGACCATACTGCGTGGCTGATACATTACTTAAGCACTGATTCTTTCACAGTATACTTGCGACCATTGACGAAGGAACTGAGGACTCTTTACGCGAGAGGATTACCAAAGGATTAATTATCGAAGGACTCTTTACCAAGGATCCAATTCCACAGGACAAGCACCCTTGCTTGAGGGCTCCACGATGAACCAAAAGATTCTAACTAATTTCTATCTAGCTATTTTTTCATTGTACATTTTACTTGTTGTCCTGGTATTTAAACATAAATGCGACGGATTTTTTGATCAGTTGTTAATCTGAAATGTCTTCAAATCAAATAGCGCCTCCATTATGAATATGAATATGAAACTAAAAAGTAAAAGCTCTAAACGAACCTCGGCCTACGCGGGAATGCGTACGAGAAAATGGCTGTCGTCCGTGTGAAAGGAACTTCACAAATAGAACGCAACGAATCTCTTTACAACTTGGATGATTTTTTTTTATTATTTATTTACTGCTCTATCGAATCTTTTTTCATGGAGATGGCATGATTTTAATGGAAGACATTTTTTTTTTCTTCAACTGAGTTCGAGATTTATTTCTCTCTCCAGATTGGCGCCTCCTCGCACGAGCTGACTTCAAGCTCCAATGGTACTATCTGACTGACTCCATTCAAATATAGTTGAATAGAATCCGCCAAAGACGTACCATATATATATATATATATATATATATATATATATATATATATATGTGTGTGTGTGTGTGTGTGTGTGTGATACATGTACACACACACAACACACACACACAATGCACACATGATGACTATATATATATATATATATATATATATATATATATCTATATATAATATATTTACATACGCGACACGTGTTTCTGATCTGTTGTCTTCTTCAGGCATTGGGTTATTAATTTGGCAGAATATGTCCGATATTTGATAGGTTGATAGGTTTGATATTATAACAGCCATTATAATAGAAAAATTGCAGAAACACACACAACCTCTCAAATATCGGACATATTCTGCCAAAATAAGAACTCAATGCCTGAAGAAGACAACAGATCAGAAACACGTGTCGCCTATGTAAGATAAAAGAATAAAACTCTTCAGGGCTAAGAAATGATCTTAGCCCTGAAGAGCATTAAGTGAACTTTTAGTAGGTTCGTCTGACTCATTAGATTTATCTTTATATATATATATGTATATCCAGACCTGGAATTATAATCAGGCACTGTTGAACAGGCACACACACACACACACACACACACACACGCGCACGAACAACCCTCCCCCACACGCAGAGAGTTTGGAAGACATGAGACAAAACCAAATGGACAGCCACTAGCAACAACTTCAGTTTCGGAGATCTTCTGTAGAAGAGATTTTTATCTCGAAATATTAATAATTTTTGAAATTAAAAAAAATAAATGTTAACAGACAACACATATATATATATATATATATATATATATATATATATATGTGAATCCCTAATGTACATTTTGACCTATTCAGGGATTGACATTTTCTCGATTTGTCTAGCCTTAGATTAACATATATGCCCGCCTAAATTCATTAATTATTAACTAATTAATTTTCAAAATTAGGTATGACTTCAATTAAGCACATATCCTCCAAAAATTGTCGGCTTAAAGCCATATAAAAATAAACACATTTGTTTGTTTACTTAACCTCATATATATATATATATATATAATATATATATATATATATATAATCCAAAATCCGGAGAATAAATCTTCCTTATGACATAGAAGCTTTTTAAAACGTGTCGCAGTTTTCAGAGATCAAGGCGTGCTCTTATTGTTAGAATCACAGAGCAAATTTATAAGTAAAAAATACAGAAGATTTAGATTCTTTGCTAAATAGCCTATTTCAGGA
>JALAJA010000079.1:274136-284454 GCA_023376005.1 Doryteuthis pealeii
ACTTAGCGCTAATACCCTTGGGAAAGGTATGAATCCTACTCTGCCTCCAGCTATGGATAAATAGTAGGGTAGACTGGGTTCTTTAACCTTGGCTAGGTAACCAGTCTAGGAGAAGGAAAACTCTGGATTCAAACCTGTTAAACTCCGCTTATGAAATTGACCTTGTGTCACACCCTGCTCGTGTGGAGGGGTTGGTAAATATATATATTTATCCTATTTTCTTTGTTATACAGGGTGTCCATAAAGATCTCTGTTGCATGTTGAAAATGTATCAACAAAGATGGCGGTCATGTTGAAGTGCGATAATCAAAAAGTACATGAATAAAAAACAAAAAAAAACTTCAAGATTTGAATTTTTATAAGTTTTTTACGAAAAGAATTTATCATTTGTACAATATATATATTCACTAACCCCTCCGCACGAGCAGGATGCGACACAAGGTCAATTTCTTAAGCGGAGTTTTAACAGGTTTGAATTCAGAGTGTTCTCTATGCCGGTTGCCTAACAAAGGTTAAAGAGCCCAGTCTGCCATACTATTTAGCCATAGCTGGAGGGAGAGTAGGATTCATAACTTTCCCAATGGTAATAGCGCTAAGTGAAATAATTGCCACGTCCAGGATTTGAACTCGGGTCGACGAGTCCATTTCCCATGACTTTAATCATTACACCACGCGCTTCCTATCATTTGTACTAATATATGTTATTAAATTTTCAATTTTAAAACTGTTTCAAGACTTTGTGGACACCCTGTAGATTAAAGTTGTAATATTGTTTTGAGAATGTAAGAAATCAGTTTTCCCCACAATTCTATCCACAGGTAACCTAAAAAAATAAAATTTTATTAATGTTGTAATATTGTTTTTTCGATGTAATATTTTTATTAAATTATTAATTTTTTAAAAAAAATTCAATTTTTATTAAGTTTAATGTTTTTTTTGACATTTAATTTTTTAAAAAAATTTTGATGTTTATTATTTTTGTCTCTTTTGTAATTTGGTTTTTCCTACAATTTTATCCACAGGTAACCTAAAAAAAATTATTAATTTGTAATATTGTTTTTTTGTAAGATTTTATCATTAAAATTAATTAGCTTTTTAAAAATTTACCTTTTTAATTCAAAATTTTAATTTTTTTATTAAGTTTAAAAAATTGTTAACATTTTATTCATAATTTTAACTTTAAATCGTTAACTTAATAAAAAAATGGTAACAAATAATTTCTCTAATTTAATTTACACATGAACCCTGTTTTTTTTAAAAATCTAGATTTATTTTCCATTCATTGAACTGATTTTTAACGATTAAATGTCTTGGAGGAGGGGGCGCTTTGTTGTTACTTTTTCCCTATTAAACAAATAAATGCTGTCACAGAAACAAACAGAATTACAAACTAAGATACTAGAGGGACTCCAAAGTTTGGTAATATTTTAGTACATGCTAGTTTGTGCCATGTATATCATGTGACCAAGACAGAAAAGAAACAATTACTCTTTTTACTTTCAAAAGCAACAAACATTTATATTCAATAAAAAAAAAAAAAAAAAGTAATTCTTACTCAAAGCTGTGGGAGCGATAGACCTCTAATTAATATTTTCTGGTCAGAATATAAACAAGGGTTCTGAAAAGATATTGCTTAGGCAGTTCTTAAAGTTGGCTAAGTTCTTCAATAGTATTGGCTGAAGTCAGTTTGTCTGTCGACTCCTCAGCATTTGCATCCGCTACTAACACAGAAAGAAAAATTGAATATTCTCCAATAGTCTCATGCTTAGAAACCTGAGCCGGAGTGGTAGTACCTTTTAGGACTCCATCTATGGGTTAAATAGAAAAAAAATGAGTTTAAAAGAATGTTTAAAAATTTAGTTTAAAAAGCTGAATATCCAACAAGAATGAAGGAAACAAAGTGTCTTCAGCATGAAATAACTCATTAAGGGTTGACATGCCATAAAATCCAACCAACCAACCAACCCATGTATATGTACTTCGCGCTACTTTCAGAATCTTAGTAATCCTATTTTCTTTGTTATAGATTACAATTGTAGTACTATTTTGAGAACGTAAGATTTCACAATTTTTTCCCATCTATCTAAATTTTTTTTTCGGCCCCGAGACTATGCCTGAACCCAGAGTCATCATCTGATGAAGACTTTGTTAGTTGCAATGCTACTGTTTTGGTTTTGGTTTGTTTTGTTTTACGGCATATCAACCTCAGTGGGTCATTTAATGCCGATAAAGTTTTGAAATAAATCAATTCTTAATGGATAATACAATTTTTTTATAATTACATTTTTCTATTTAACCATAGATGGGACCCTAACAGGTACTACCACTCCGGGTCAGAGTAGACCTGGGAGCAATGGTGATGAAGGGGTGCTCCACATTCCTCAAACCTCCAAAACTGGAACCTCACCATCAGATAGAGTTTAACGTCATTCCCAGGACATGTAGACCCGCAGCCACCGCCTTCTAGCACCCATATGATAAAAAGGGGTTGGGGTTTGCCATAAGGGCAATAGAGTTAGGAAAATCATATAGGTGCTAGGGCTTGACGTGACTAGCCGATTGATCGGAGGGGGCCTCTCCGATTTTGAGAACGTAGGCATTCACATTTTTTTCCCACAATTCTATCCACAGGTAACCTAAAAAAAATTTTTTTTATTAATGTAAGTCATAATAATTTGTCTAATTTAATTTACACATAAACCCCTATTTTTCATTTTTATTTTTATTTTTTTTATTTATCTAGATTCATTTTCCATTCATTGCACTGATTTTAACGATTAAAAGTCTCACAATACAAGGCTCATTTCTTTTTTGCTACTTTTTCGCTTTGTAAAGAATCGAGGGAAAAAGCCGATTTGACAACTTGATAATGTCTCGATTAAATCGCACGAAGACTTTGTTAGTTGCAATACTACTGTGTTTAACGCAGATTGTTAGTGGAACCCTTCGGAAGATCATGAATCCACTCCCTCCCTAGCTATAATAGTAAAGTAAACGAGACTGATTGCTTTGGTTTCTTTGTTTAATGGTGTATCAACCTTCATAAGTTATTTAATGCCAAAACCATCCTTGGAGAAGAACAGCAGTGATATTATTTAACCCATAGTTGTGGGATGAGGGATAAATACCTTTTCCAAGGGTATTAGTCCGAAGGTGAACGTAATAGCGAGACTGGGGTTCGAACTAGCTTACTATGACGACGCAGTCCAGCACGTTAGCCACTATGCCACAGGGACTCTCCCCGAATACCTGAGACGGGTGGTTAGTAACTTCACCCCATAAAACGTACTTGTTAGTTAAACCGCAGCAATGATGTGGTTTGCTCTGCAAGAATAAACAAATTTTTTCTTTAAGCTGGGGCACTCTGGGTTAGTGGTAATGATGCTTCGGCCCCGAAACCATGCCTGAACCCAGAATCATCATCTGATGAAGGCTTTGTTGGTTGCAATGCTACTGTGTAAATAGCAGTCATTGTATGAAGATTATTGATTATTTTCAGAACGTAAGTATTCACAATTTTTTTCCCACAATTCTATCCACAGGTAACCTAAAAAAAAATAATTTTATTAATGTAAGTCATAATAATTTGTCTAATTTAATTTACACATAAACCCCTATTTTTTATTTGTATTTATTCCTTTTTTATTTATCTAGATTCATTTTCCATTCATTGCACTGATTTTAACGATTAAAAGTCTCACAATACAAGGCTCATTTCTTTTTGCTACTTTTTCCCTCGTCGCTTTGTAAAGAATCGAGAGAGAAAGCCGATGTGACAATTTGATAATGTCTCGATTAAATCGCCATCAATTGTTGACCGATTGAAGACGGGAGCGCTTGACCAACCAAGCGAGACCAATGGACTCTAATAAGCTGATTAATCGAAAGATCCAACATATAGGTCACCATACGGGTCACTATACAGACACTAGTCGATCAAAAACACATTTCTCTTTTATATGGGCTAGTGGTTAGAGTCGTGGGAAATGGACTCGTCGATTCGAGTTCAATTCCTAGGCGAATCTGTTGGCATTTCACATAGCGCTAATACCCTTGGGAAAGTTATGAATCCATATATTCTCCCTCCAGCTATGGGTTAAATAGTAGGGCAGACTGGGCTCTTCAGCCTTGGGTAGGTAACCAGTCTAGGAGAGGGATAACTCTGAATTCAAAATTCCTCCAGCTATGGGTTAAATAGTAGGGCAGACTGGGCCCTTCAGCCTCGGGTAGGTAACCAGTCTAGGAGAGGGATAACTCTGAATTCAAAATTCCCTCCAGATATGGGTTAAATAGTAGGGCAGACTGGGTCCTTCAGCCTCGGGTAGGTAACCAGTCTAGGAGAGGGATAACTCTGAATTCAAAATTCCCTCCAGATATGGGTTAAATAGTAGGGCAGACTGGGCCCTTCAGCCTTGGGTAGGTAACCAGTCTAGGAGAGGGATAACTCTGAATTCAAAATTCCTGAGGTCGGTCATTGATTGGGTTTGTGGCAACCCTTGATGCACCAATTCTTTCCTGTCGACTGTGCCAAAAAGTGTGGATGGTCCAACATAAGCCTTCACCACAATAAACAAATCACTGTGTGGGTGTTCATTGTGAGTGTGAACCCTCATGCGTCGAAAATCGACGAGAGAGTCCATAATATATATGTATATATATATATATATATATATATATATGGAGAAATATGTGCTGTCGGCTGAAAATAGCTAGATTTGTTTATATATATATATATATATATATATATATATATATATATATATATATATATATATATATAAGTTAAGAGAAAGGAAATGAATCCGACGGTATGAGTATAGATAAAAGGATATGAAATCAACACAATATGCTGTTCTCCGCTCTCGATAAGTCCGGAGTAAAAAACAAGCTCTGAAGATGATTTTTATAAATCGAAAATTGTTCAATATTAGCTATCAATATGATATATATATATTTACCAACCCCTCCGCACGAGCAGGATGCGACACAAAGTCAATTTCTTAAGCGGAGTTTAACAGGTTTGAATTCAGAGTTTTCCTTCTCCTAGACTGGTTACCTAGCCATGGTTAAAGAGTCCAGTCTGCCCTGCTATTTACCCATAGCTGGAGGGAGAATCGGATTCATACCTTTCCCAATGGTATTAGCGCCATGTGAAATTCCAACAGCTTCGTCCAGGAACTGAACTCGGGTTGACGAGTCCATTTCCTACGACTTTAACCATTAGACCACGCCTATATCAATATGATATAAAATGTTTTCACTTTAACAGCATATTATGTTGTTTTCATATCCTTTTATCTATACTCATAAATATATATATATAAGGTGTGTCAAAAAAGTATCGGGATTTTTTGGACTTTTTGACACACCTTGTATTCAGAAAAAATAACGTTCCATTCATTAATCTTTTTCAGAATATAAGGTGTATCAAAGAATTACCAAGTTTAAAGCTGTATTTACCAAGATAGAAATGAAGAATGAATGGAACGTTATTTTTTCCAGAATACAAGTCAAAAAGTACAAAAACTCTCCATACTTTTTGACACACCTTGTATATATATATATATATATATATATATATATATATATATATATTAGTTTATATTTATTTACATGGGAACAAGTTTGCTACCATTGGTTTCTTACTGTGTATGCTTAATCTTTTTAACGGAGCAATCATCAGGCAACGAAAAATGTTTTTAAAAAAAACTGTTGTGTGTTGTGATCCGTGATACTTAAGGACGGAATCCTTGTGGATAAGCAGTTCATGACATGCAACACTTCGCTTAGACACTTACTTAGGCTTATAACACTGTACGTTGGATTACTACCAATATTATTCAAGTATTATTCAATTATTCAATACTATTATTCAAGTATAATAGTGCCAAACATACACATTGATATATATATATATATATATATATATATATATATATATATATATATATAGGGTTGCTAAGATTAGTGTGTTAGTTATTGAAAAGGACCATATGCCCTTTAGGCACCCCTTTTGCGATCTCGATTCACAAGGACATTTTTTCATTTACACCGTCAAAATCCGGTTGTTTGTTAAGAGACGATTTTTAAAGTTTTTTAAAATTATAAAACTAACCCTAACCCCTACTCCTAACCCTAACCCCTAACCCTAACCCCTAACAAACAACCGGATTTTGACGGTGTAAATGAAAAAAATGTCCTTATGAATCAAGATCACAAAAGGGGTGCCTAAAGGTCATATGGTCCATTGAAAATGTTTACTATATTATTGCCCGTATCAAATGTTATTTTATTAATGTTATGTTTGTTCTTTATTGAAAACTCTGAATTCAAACCAGTTAAACTCTGCTTAAGAAATTGACCTTGTGTCACATCCTGCTTGTGTGAAGGGGTTGGGTAAGGACATACATTCACTGCCTTTTTTATTGTTTTCATATTTTGTCGGGGTAAAACTTTTCTAGCAATACATTTGGCCTGTGTCATGGACCAACGATGCCGCTTCTGTACAGGATTGGCCCAACGCTAGGCGCATGGGGCACACAGTGAGAATCGAACTCACTGACAATGGTCTGAGTCTTTTGTAATTACTTTCCGTTGCAGATCCGTGGTCGCGATTTTTAAACATCTGAGCAACAAGAGTCCTGTCGGCTTAGGCTTTGGAATACACCGACAGCACCTCTGCAGAGGAGTAAAATGCCCCCAATTGGGCTAGCTGTTAGTCATGTGTTGTAATCCGTAATACTTAAGGACTGAATCCTAGTGGATGAGCAGTCCATGACATGCAACACTCCCCTTAGATACTTACTTAGACTAGACTGGCGATCAGAGAGTCCCCCTACCTAGCACCTATATGATTGTTCCAACCCTATTGCCCTTATGGCAAACCCGCCAACCCTTGTTATCATATGGGTGCTAGAAGGCGGTGACTGAGGGTCTTCCTGTCCTGAGAATAGCATTAAACTTTATCTGATGGTGTGGTTCCAGTTCAGGAGGTCTGGGGAATGTGGAGCACCCCGTCATCACTATTGCTTCTTGATTCACTCTGACCTGGAGTGGTAGCACTTGTTAAGGTCCCATGTGTTGGTTTAATAGAAAAATGCGTTTATAAAAAAACTGAATTTCCATTAAAAATTAATTCATTTTAAATCTTTGTTCGGCATTAAATGACCCACCAAGGTTGATATGCCGTAAAACAAAACAAACCAAACCAACCAAATCTATCTGATGGTAAACTTCCAGTTCTGGAACTCGGGGAATGTGGAGTACCCCTTCATCACCATTGCTCCCAAGCCCACTCTGGTCCGGAGTGGTAGTACCTGTTAGGGTCCTATCTATTAAATAGAAAAATGTGTTTATGAAAAAAATTGAGTATCCATTAAGAATACATTTATTACAAAACTTTGTCAGCATTAACTGATCCACTGAGGTTGATATGCCGTAAAAACCAAAAAAAAACAAAAAAAAAACATTTATGGGTTAAATAGAAAAATGTGTTTATAAAAAAATTGAGTATCCATTAATAATGAATTTATTTCAAAACTTATGAGGTTATAATAATAACTGCTAACCCTAACCCTAACCCTATTTTAGAATATTTTAGAATTAAATAGATCTTTGATTCATGTAAATTATGGATAAATTCTTTTTTTAATTATTCTTAATTACTATATACAGCTTATGATTGAATTGCATTTCTTGAAATTGAATATACGTGAAAAATAATTAGTTTCAATAAATTGCCTACTACTTATATCTATAAATATACTCTTACTGAGGTAGGACACATTCAAACCGGGTAGGCCACATACTATAACAGAATGAAAAAGGTAGGCCAAAAGGTAGGCCACATACTATAACAAAATGAAAAGGTAGGCCACATACTATAACAGAATGAAAAAGGTAGGCCAACCACATACTATAACAGAATGAAAAAGGTAGGCCACATACTATAACAGACATACTATAAAGAATCAGGTAGGCCACATACTATAACAGAAGAAAAGGTAGGCCACATACTAAACAGAATCAAAAGGGTAGGCCGCATACTATAACAGAATCGAAAAGGTGGGCCACATACTATAACAGAATCAAAAAGGTAGGCCACATACTATAAAGAATGAGAAAGGTAGGCCACATACTATAACAGAATCAAAAGGGTAGGCCGCATACTATAACAGAATCGAAAAGGCGGGCCACATACTATAACAGAATCAAAAAGGTAGGCCACATACTATAACACATACTATAACAGAATGAAAAAGGTAGGCCACATACTATAACAAATCAAAAAGGTAGGCCAAAAGGTAGGCCACATACTATAGCAGAATGAAAAAGTAGGCTATATACTATAACAGAATTAAAAGGTAGGCCACATACTATAACAGAATCAAAAAGGTAGGCCACATACTATAACAGAATGAGAAAGGTAGGCCACATACTATAACAGAATGAAAAAGGTAGGCCAAATACTATAACAGAATCAAAAAGGTAGGCCAAAGAGTAGGCCACATACCATATCAGAATCAAAAAGGTAGGCCACATACTATAACAGAATCAAACAGGTAGGCCACATACTATAACAGAATGAGAAAGTTAGGCCACATACTATAACAGAATGTGAAAGGTAGGCACATACTATACAGAATGAGAAAGGTAGGCCACATACTATAACAGAATGAAAAAGGTAGGCCGAGTAGGCCACATACTATTACAGAATTAAAAAGGTAGGCCAAAGAGTAGGCCACATACTATAACAGAATGAAAAAGGTAGGCCACATACTATAACAGAATCAATACATTCCGAGACATCAACTAAATACCACCGGAGCTTGTAAAGTAATGTAGCTCTGCATATCCCTTAACTAATTTTTTTTCTTTTTTTTTTCTTTTTCTTCTTTTGTGCTGATGGCAGCATTTTACTTGCATGTTTCCCATCCACCCCCTCCAACCCCCCGGCACCAATCCACCCCAACACAATCACGCCCCCCAAACACCATCGACCCCCACCCCGCCAATGTATCAAACTTCACTTGGACTCCCCCCCCAACCTCACTGACATGAGTTCTACACATTCCCAGCCGCGTCTCAGTTCGACAACGAAGGTGAATGAAAATCATCCGAATCACCCCCCCCTCCCATTTTAAGGACCTGTTCGCACTGTCCCTACCTGTTTCCCCTCACCACTCGCCCTTACCGATGTTGGGGTATTATCCGCGCTCTTTTTTGGAACTAGTTTACGGCAGCTCATAATCACCTGACGCCGGCTCCAGACCATAAAATCTGAACCGAAGAAAAGACGGACTTGGCCGTGAGAATGCCGCTTCTTTTGACGGAAACATGAAAAGAATTGCACTTGCTTTCTTTCTTTCTTCCTTTCCTTTCCTTTCTTCCTTCTTTCTTCCTTTCTTTCTTTCTTTTTCTTTCTTTCTATCTATCTTTTTTCCTTCCTTTCTTTCTTTTTTCCTTTCCTTTCCTTCTTTCTTTCTTTCTTTCTATCTATCTTTTTCCTTTCTTTCTTTCTTTCTTTCCTTCTCTTTCTTTCTTTCTTTTTCATTCCTTTTTCTTTCTTTCTATCTATCTTTTTCCTTCCTTTCTTTCTTTCTTTCTTTTTCTTTCATTCTATCTATCTTTTTCCCTCCTTTCTTTCTTTCTTTCTTTCTTTCCCTTCTTCTTTCTTCCTTTCCTTTCCTTCCTTCTTTCTTCCTTTCTTTCTTCCTTTCTTTCTTTCCTTTTTCTTTCTTTCTATCTATCTTTTTCCCTCCTTTCTTTCTTTCTTTCTTTCCCTCCTTCTTTCTTTCTTTCTTTCTTTCCTTTTTCTTTCTTTCTATCTATCTTTTTTCCTTCCTTTCTTTCTTTCTTCCTTTCCTTTCATGCTTTCTTTCCTTCTTTCTTTTTTTTTTTCTTTCTTTCTATCTATCTTTTTTCCTTCCTTCCTTTCTTTCTTTCTCCCTTTCCTTTCCTTCTTTCTTTCTTTCTTTTTTCTTTCCTTTTTCTTTCTTTCTATCTATCTTTTTTTTCCTTTTCTTTCTTTCTTTCCTTTCCTTTCCTTCTTTCTTTCTTTTTTCTTTCTTTTTTCTTTTCTTTCTTCTTATCTATCTTTTTCCTTCCTTTCTTTCTTTCTTTCTTCTTTCCTTTCCTTCTTTCCTTTCTTTTCTTTCTTCTTTTTTCTTTTTTTTCTTTCTTCTATCTTTCTTTTTCCCTTCCTTTCTTTCTTTCTTTCTTTCTTTCTTTTCTTCTTTCTCTTTCCTTTCTTTTCCTTTCTTTCTTCTATTTTCTTTCCTTCTTTCTTTCTTTTTTTTTCCTTTCCTTTCCTTCTTTC